>OU503055.2:18888581-18911751 GCA_912172775.2 Fraxinus pennsylvanica
TGGGGGGGGTGGGTTTGCTTTACCATAAGATTTTAAAAATTTTAGTTTACACTAAAGTTATTAAAACTTTCATAAACACCCTTAAAAAACTTATAATCGACCCCCTACTAATATTTATCATATTCTATAATGGACATAGGAGATTTATCTTGACCTTCTTTAACGAATAATCCTGGGTTCTTGATAATTCTTGCAGGTTCATTGATGGCACATTCGGACCTCGTTTTTGCACTGATTTTTCGCTTTCTACTTAGATATACACATGAAAACAATGAAAATACTAATAATTTTCTACTTTCTGACTCCAATTAACTCAGATCTAAAAGAACTATCTTGGAAATGCATCTTTGCCTAAAAATACCAGGAAAAAAGAAACAGATATTCATTGACAAAGTTACTTTAACTTAAACTAGAATGGCATGTTTGATAGAGTGAACTATAACCTCAAGTACTACCGAGCTCGGTTAAGAGATAAATTATTCGTACCCTGAAAGTGCAGAACAGTATTTAATTTATTACCACCATTATCAACACAGATTATCCTAGTGAGGAATCCTGTGTGTCCTAGGATCAGACAGGAGATACATAAATTGTCACACCGGTGTTTGTATGTATCTGTAAAGCTAAAACATTGATATGATTTTAATAAATACTAAACAAATTGCTGGAAAATGTTGAATCGAGACTTGTCCATAATCCCAAAATGGAGGCATTTTTTGGAAGAAGTGCAATCAGTCAACTGTGTACAATACACGAAAACTCTTGACATCGGATTATTTTTCCTTAAAAATTTGTGATCCGTATACCCTTTACTATTTCTAGCTTAATGTCTCTCAGGCATTCAAGATGTACAACCTTGTATTGGTTTCTCATATGTTCCTCAGAATATATTCTGCTTGGTTTTAAGATTTATAATCTTTTCAGACTCGTTCACGGTGAATTAGAAAGTACTGGATATAGGGTCGAGTTTATTGAGTAGGGTAATACTATACATGTTTCTTCTCTCCTGTATTATTAATGGGGACCCTTCCAATTGAATTATAGTGGAAGATATTAGGAGCATGATCTTGAGTAGAAAGATAAGGATAGAACCATCAGAAAATAAAAAGGAGCCAAAATTACACATTCATTGGCATACATACACAGAGCTTTTGAAAAGGATTCCACACTGCGTCACCCACCCCACCCCACCCCAAACCCGGAGAAGAAATCATGGTTTCTTCTTCTATGGCCATGTTGTCATCACGTGCCTTTGCAGCCTATTTGACAGCCCCTTGTCCACTAAAACCGCCAATAGGGTTTCAGATATAGTATACCCGAGAACCTTGCATGCATTATTTTACTTCTGCAAAATATCTTAAATTTCTTTTGGAGCAGGACTCTTAAACCTGAAAATGTAACACAAAAATCTCTAGGACAAAGTTGGATCAATTTCATGAAGAAAATTCATCACCCTTTTCAATTTCTTTTCATTTCTATCCCAAACGAGTGGATGATTTTATATGCCCACGTAATAGGATTGTTCATTCAAGTCACGAGATGTCGAGTGGATGGACGAATTCACTCGTTGTGTAAGGTGTCGTAATTTGAGCGGTTGTATATGAACATGTCAAAGTTAATCTTGATGATGGGCTTGGCACTTTGTTTTAGCATTTGTCATCGGTACACATCACGTTTCATGTCCTTTAGGTGATTCGAAACGGATAGTTCTATAAGATATCATGATTTGAATAGACAATTTTACCCGTCAAGAAATCCTCAAAACGAGAACATGCATGTGAGGAACATGGTCTGCAAGATCCTTAAACTTGAGTAAATCCCTAGTTGCAAACTTCGATACATCCTATGTTACATTTTCTCTTCTTCATGCCGCCCACATGGCTACATAATAAAAAAATCGCTTTAGTGAATTTCACACGGATAATACTATATTTTGGGGTGGTGTGTCTTAATCTGTGGGCTAAGAAGGATTTAGTTTTTAATTAATAGGTTTACTAAAGGTGGTTTTGGATTAATTATGTGCAAAAAAGGTTGTCGAGTACGGATTAATACTTTCTTAAATATTAATTTGCAGGCTTCTTTCTGTATTATCTAATCGACCGTGTGTCAAAATTTTTAATGAATCCTACGAAATTTGTAGATAATAAACAGCTACTAGTTATAAATATGTAAATAAAATTAATATTTAATTTTAACTTAAATTATTCGAAAATTATTATAAAATCCAAACATGAACGTTTAATATTAGAGTAAGGTGAAGTGTGGAGACAGCTCGCCAAACACAAAACTCTATTGGGATCAATATTGACTTTGATGTATATGTTTAGTACAAAATAATATATATTATATTCTTAATATGGTTGAAATATTTTCTATTATTACTCAACATCTTGCATCATTAGAAAATAACCTAAGAGTAGGAAAAGAATTAAGAGAAATTTATGGCATTACAAATGGAAGGATTAAGCTAAACGACTAGAATAATGTTATTTTACTTATTTTTCATTACGATGATGGAACATCGATAATATGGCTATCTATATTAAATAATATGATTGGACAGTTCAATTTTTTTTATGAAAGATGGGGAAAGGAGAAAGAGATGTAAGAGATAATGAGTTGTCACATCATCGATTCGATATTTTATCATCATAATGATAAATATCACTACTCGATGAGCTGACAAATGTTACGAATCAATAGTCATCCAAATAGGTTTTTGTTTTGCATCATTCATAATATTTTGTTATTCTATAAATTAAATAGCATTGGCAAATAGTCTCGTATTAATTGACGAGCTTTGTTGCACAACCAGAAAAAAATCATCAGAATTGCAACACACCACTCACATAAGGGTGGGGCTCGCACATTTTTTTCTTTTTAAATACATGGTGGGGGCCGCATTTGTCTCTATTCTGGTGCAATTCTAGTTCTTTTTTTCTGTACAAATACTTTTTTTCTTAATTGACTGGGTATTAATGATATTAATTGGATTATGTCGATCAAATTATGCAACTAGCTTGGGCCCAGTCGATTAATCACCCCTTACATTGTTTTTGAGAAAATTTCAAGAATTACTTTGTAATTAATTTTATCTTAAAATTACTGATAAATTATAGTAAAAAAAAAAAATAATAATAATAATAATAAGGAAATCACTTCACTCATACATGTTAATCAATTTGGTGATAATTTTGTTCCCCAAACACGCATCTTTCATTTAATAGATTAGTCAAAGTTGCCTAAATCACGATTCTTCACTCTTTATATTCATTCTATTATCTCTATCATCTAGAATCCTCTCTAGAATTCAAAAATCAATAGCACACACCGATCGTTTTATAGATCCTCAACAACTTTTGTGTTGAAGTAATTTTGTAATTAAAAAAAAAATGAATGAGAAGCTTAATCTTGGGGATATTAAAAAAAATTGTCACTTACATAAGAATGATTGTGGACTATATTTGGTATATAATATTTCTTGAATTCTTTATCAAATCACACCATTAATTGGATTAGAAACATCACATAGTATAATCTGAAATTTTATTTTGTAGTGATGTAGATACCAAATTTTTCGCTGCACTAAAAGGCATACTCATTTAAAAGCTAGCCAAATGCCCTCTCACCCATCTCTTTGCACTCTCTCTCGTGTGCCGATAGTTGACTTGATTGTCAGAGTGTAAACACGATAGTTGGACTTTTTCTGAGACGTTAACTTTGCAACCTAACATTGGATTCCAGTGTGCAAGCGATGCATATGCGGACGGGAAGGTAACTGGATTGTGTTGGCAACTTGTTCGGTCGGATTTCGAGGTCATCATCTCTCAATATTAGAATTCTTACCACGACAAAAAAAAAAAAGGAAAGGGGCCCTTTTGATTTTAATAGTCAAGTCCAAATGTCTTAAAAGAAAAATTAAAAATGCTAACGAGCAAGTAAAAAGTACAAACTAACCTTTACTAAAATTATAATCTAAAGTAATATGGTTTTGATTGAGGTATGGAATAGAAATAAGCTGTTTTCCATGAAGAAGCGTGTGGTTTTCAAGAATCCAATTTTGATAGGCATTACTCAATATATTATACTCATTAATTAATCCTCATAAAGAAATTTTTTTTGTCGATCAATTTCAAGTTGGAAATAAAAAATAAGTTGATTGTGACATGTTACTAAATTCTAAAAATGTCAAGTAGATAAATAAAAATAAATTAGTAATCGTGGGATAATTTAATTTTTTAAGACTTATTTTCTACATTGACTTAGATATTATTCAAGAAGATGATATTCGAACTCGATTGGAAAAATAGTTCGAATTTGATTTTAATATAAACAAGTATTGTACCACTAAACGGGGTTTATATTTAGAGCTTGTTTGGTAACACTAAAAATTCAATTAAAATTGAAAATATAACCGTTATTGGGTCCCACTCGTCTAATAAAAGTCAACAATAACGATTAATTTTTTAATTTTAATTCGATTTTAATCTCTACCAAACACACTCTTAATATATAAAATTTAGTACGTCTGGACGAGATAACAAAGAGTTGTCTCATACACATAATTTGTTTGTGAGAGCCAAACATTCCTTTAAATGAGCTTATTATTAGATAAATGAGCTTATTATTAGATAAGTAATAATTGATATTTTAAGGAAAAAAAAACTTCCTAAAAACATATTTGCAAGTTTCGTTCTATAAGTTAACATAAGCAATTTAAGAAGTTTACGTTACATTCTTAACGCCTCGTTATGCTTGTACAATAAGATTATATTGTACTGAATAATATTAAAAAATTTAAAACTTTTATCGATTGTACATTTGTATTATTCATCTCTATTTAATATGAATAGGAAACATGTCTTTAGTACTCAACGAACGTTGATGTAGTTTTTAACTCGTTTAAAACAAGGTACTTGTGTCCAATGGTCCATGATCTCACAATCGAAGTGATCAATTGGATTTTGACTTGTTTTAAATGAATTTTATTTTTTAATTTAAGTATATCTTTGAACCATACAATTTGCCACGACTTTTAATCTTTTTTAAATGGCATGCATGCATTTAGACTTGGTTTTATAGAGTAGATGGTATGAATCTAATACAATGTTAATATTAGACGTATAGTGCGTAAAATCTGCAACGTATGAATTCAACGCACTCAGTTTAATGCAGAAAGTCAGCGAATTCTTCGCAAAAGTGTATTCGACCTTATATCCTCCCCACATTAAACGTTTGTTTTTTGTGAACTTGGAGCTTGTGTTTGACGTATAATCCTTATCAAAAAAAATTGAAACTCCCACGCATAATTACTTTAATTCATGCAAATATAAGAAAATTCATGGTATTTCCTACTCTTAGTCCACTTGCATTTTTTATAATTTTTACAAATGTTTTTCTATAATTTTCAAAAAGAAAATTTATTTTCTATAATTTTTGGTCAATAATAATATTATTAAAAAATTAATTTCCCAATAGAGTCCTAGTGATAATTTTTTATGAGAAATGCTATTCATCCCCAATCTATATGGCGTTAATGTGGCATTAAATAGTAGATGAAATTAAATAAGTTATTTAATTTTACATATCATTTAACCAATCATTTATATTCACATAGATTGGAGATGCATCCACACTAGGGATGAATAACATTTTTTTTATTTTTTATTAGAAATATGGCTTTATGTTTTATTGATTTTTCGAAATAATAAAAAAGTAACTTATTAAAAAAAAAAATTGTATGTATAGAGAGAGAGAGAAAATGTAGAAGGCTGTCTCTCTCGTGAAATAGCTGGTAAAACTTCTTTCTTTTCCTCCTCCACTCCTCTTCCATCACTTTCTCTCTCTGTAAAACTTCTTCATTTCTATGGTGAAGAAGATAATCTGTTTTCTCCATCTAAAATTCACATTCGTTCTTAGCTTCACTCATTAAAATCACGAGATCCCCATCTCTCTCTCTCTCTCTTTCCTACCCTCTCCGTGTCTCTCACTTCATGTCGTCTTCAAAGTTGCTACGTCTCTCTCTATCTTCTCGCAGTTGTTGTTCTTCTTGCACTTTGCATTGGTGAGTTACATTGAGAAAAGTGAGCAAAAAGAAAGCAACCCAAAAGAGAAAACTTTTTTTTTAATTATAGAGAGAGAGAGTGACGAAGTTGGGTGGGAAGTGTGAAAATGTCGAATTCAGGGGAACCCATGTCGGAGATAGGGTTAGAGGAGCTGACAGATCGGTTGATATTGAGCTTTGATGAAGAAGATTCCGGTGTTAATGTTAACAAGCCGGATTTTCGAGAACTTGATCTGGGCTCTCCTATTTCGCCGCTGAGGACTCGCCAGAGTGGAGTCACCGCTATCACCACGAGCAGCAGTTCCAGTTCCTCGGGATCGGTGTCCGGAAGGAATTCCAGTGGGCCCAGCCCGACTCTCCCGAAAAAGACTGATTCCCAAAAAAGCCATTCCGGCGAGCTTTCGGGCTGTTCCGTGGAGAGTTCCCCGTCGAGTGTTCGTAATTTCAAACCTGGCCATTCCCGATCTTATTCTGGGGGTATACTCCCGCTAATTCACTCCGGTGGGGGTTCAGTCAATTCTCCGTCGGTCAATGTCCTTCCTACCGGGAATATTTGTCCCTCCGGCAAGATTTTGAAAACTGGCATGGTTAGCCGGTCCACCAAGACCGATGTTTTGCGTTCTGGCAGTGGGAATTATGGCCACGGCAGCATAATACGAGGCGGTCTTGCATCTAAATCCGATGGTGGGCCGCCGCCGTCACCGAATTACTCGAGAGGACTAATCGTTGGCAGCGAGCCAGTGAAGAAAATGGGAATGCACATTAGTAATGATCCAGAGGAGTTGAAGAGAATAGGAAATGAAAACTACAAGAAAGGTCATTTCGCCGATGCCTTAGGCTTCTACGATAAAGCAATCGCAATATCTCCGGGCAATGCCGCCTACCATTTCAACCGGGCGGCAGCTTTGATGGGCTTGAGGCATTTGCCCGAGGCCGTGAGGGAATGCGAGGAGGCGATTAGGTTGGATCCGGGCTATGTTCGTGCTCACCATCGCTTAGGATCTTTGCTTCTTAGGTGAGTCTATGAACAAAGATCAAATCTTTATTGTGTTTATGTTATAAATTTGATATCTTTACAGTCTTGTTGCTTAGTTTGATTTGAGTTTGTTGCAAATACTGATCTGCATTGATGAGAATGAGTAATGTTTAGAGATCTGATTGGATTAGATTTCAGTTCTTTATGATTTTGACTTTTTTGTTTTGTTGTGGCTAATGTCACTGTTGTGTATTCTGTCTGTTTCCCATTGTGATCGGGATTTGCTCGATCTTTTACTCTGTTTACTGTATGTTTCTCCTCTAGTCTATAAGCCTATTGGTAGGCTGGAGGACCATATTGATTTCATGGAGGCAATGGGTTACTTTTTAGTTCTTATGTTAATAAGGGGTGAATAAGTGTAATGTCTGTTTTCACGACGCATTAAGCAATCTAACCCCTCTGACGGTTGCAGTTTAGGACAGGTCGAGAATGCCCGGAAGCACCTTTGTTTTCCAGGGCATCAATCGGATCCAATCGAGTTGCAGAAGTTGCATGCTGTGGAGAAACACCTGACCAAATGTGCTGATGCTCGGAGAGTTGGAGACTGGAGAATCGCATTGAAGGAAGCTGATGCTGCCATTGCTTCGGGAGCTGACATGTCGCCTCAGGTGCTTTGTAAATCCTTGTTCATGTAATGTAATAAAGATTTTATAATGGAAATGGAAAATTCTGTAACTGAGGCGTTTGAATTTGAATTTACAGCTTTGTGCGTGTAGAGCAGAAGCTCTCTTGAAGCTCAACCAACTAGACGATGCAGTTCTGGCTCTATCTAATATTCCTAAACTTGAATCATCCAACATTTCCCATTCTCAGTTGAAAATTTTTGGGATGCTTTTTGAAGCATACCCTTTCTATGTCAGAGCCCAAATTGACTTGGCAAAGGGAAGGTGAGCGTCATCCATGAATTTTCACTCCCATCAGGCACCCAAAAAAAATAAGGATTTTAATTATGAAATGGATGGTGAATTTGCAGGTCTGACAATGCACTTAGAGCCATCGAGAAAGCAGGACAAATTGACCCTCTAAACGTTGAAATTTCGTTTATACTTAACAATGCGAAGTTAGTGGGTCGAGCTCGTGCTCGTGGGAATGATCTCTTCCAATCGGAAAGGTATACTGAAGCCTGCTTAGCCTATGCTGAAGGACTCAGGCATGATCCTTTAAATTCCGTTCTCTACTGCAATAGGGCAGCTTGTTGGTTTAAGCTTGGACAGTGGGAGCGGTCAGTGGACGACTGCAATGTAGCTCTCCGTATTCAGCCCAACTACATTAAAGCTCTACTTCGAAGGGCTGCCTCAAACAGCAAGGTACAATGCTACCTTAAAATATTTGAATATTTTAAAATTTTCCACGAAGACTTTTGAAGCATTTACAGTTTTATTTGAAATTTGATCTTTAAATCTAATCTCCTGAAGTTTGTTATAGCTGGAACGATGGGCTGAAGCTGTGAGAGATTACGAGGTTTTGAAAGGGGAACTCCCAGATGACAATGAGGTTGCCGAGTCTTTATTTCATGCTCAAGTTGCATTGAAGAAATCTCGGGGAGAGGATGTTTATAACATGAAATTTGGTGGAGAAGTGGAGTCTGTTTCAGATCTTGAGCAGTTCCGAGCTGCAATTTCTTCACCTGGTAAACGAGATGACACCCATGGCCTTTACACGTTCATAGTCGTCTCAGAGCAATCTAATAATAATATTTGATAATCAGGTGTAACTGTGGTCCATTTTAAAGCAGCATCCAACCTACAATGCCAACAGATTTCTCCATTCCTGGACACTTTGTGTGCTCGGTATCCATCTGTAAATTTTCTTAAGGTAGGTGGTCGAAGCATTTTATTTGGCCGGAGTTTCTTTTTTAGTAAGATTGTGTTTCCATGCTTCCTCTGAACTCCTATTAATGTTCTTACACATATGATCGAAGGTGGATGTCGATAAGAGCCCTGCAGTCGTTCATGCCGAGAATGTCAGCATTGTACCTACATTCAAGATATACAAGAGGGGCAGCCGAGTGAAGGAAATGGTCTGCCCTAGTCCGGAGCTGGTTGAATCCTCTGTGAGGCATTATAGCATTTAGATCAAACCACCTTTCGACGCACCACTTCGAGGATTGTTAGTTACCTACGGCATAATCAAAGCTACTACTACATAATAATCTCAACAGGAAGCCATATCAGTCGAATGCCAGCCGAGTTAAAAGACATAGCTTAGTACCCTTTTGCTCTTTTTATTTATTCATTCATTCATCGAATTCCACTCTCCTGTTACTTCCCCTTTTCTGATAGGCCGGCCTCGTACTACTATTGTATCTTTGTCCAAAAACGAGTAGCTATTAGCATATATAATTATAAGTTGTCTCTATAGCTGAAATTTAGATATAGAGAGACATGGATTACTGGCTTGGCTGTGTGGGGCTTTTGCACTGAGAATCTGTACATTGCATACAACATTGGTGGAAAGTGGATGTCCATTGATATTTGATGCTTATTTGCTCAATTATTTTATCAATAAAACCTGTCAAAAATTTTCATCATTCGTTGTTTAATGTATTAAATACATTTATTTCCTACATAATTCGAGACCTTCTCTGTTTTTAATGTATGGTTGGTCTTTCTTATTAAAGGGTAGGTTTGGGGTGCGTGTAGTTGATGTAATTTATTAGTGCCGGGCTGGACTGTCCCCACCCCACCTCACCCACCTACCCCTGATAGTAGCTCAAGATGAATGCTCACAGTATGCTTAATACATACAATTTAGACGGGAAGTGGTGTTTTCAGCGGTGGATGGGTGAGTAATGTTTAAGAACATGTTCTTGTGAGGGCAAAACAGCTAGAGCCCATCATTACGTCGCTATTCCTACATATTGTAAGTAACAAGCAATGTATTATGAGTAATATGGGAGGCATCTCTCTCTCTTTTTTTTCACGAGCTTTAGAAATTTATAGTTTTAGCTTTATATTCGCATCTTGTGGTCAAATGGAACGTCAATTACCTCTCTCTGGTGGGGTATTTTCGTTCATTTGCGCTTGAAACAATCTTGTCTTCCAATTGCCAATCGAACACTCAATATTTGAATTGTTATTGTCAAAGAGCCTCTTGTAGATGGTTTTCTACAGTTCATTAAAGTTGGCTAACATCCAATTGTCCCCACATACATAATACATAGGCCATAATCAAAGACAAAACTGTCCAAAAGAACATGGGAATCCAGCCATGCCCATTCATTTGAAGCTGACTTTGTGTACCTTTGCAATGAATTCTCCTGTTCTCATTCATTGCACTTGTGACTAGTGTTGCTAAGAAATAGTATATACCAAATTTATTTCCCCCGTCGTCTAAGAACACTAAGGACATGTTTGGTATACTAATATATTCATTGCACTTGTGACTTGTGTTGCCAAGAAATAGTATATACCAAATTTAATTCCCCCGTCGTCTAAGAACACTAAGGACATGTTTGGTATACTAATATACAGACGTTACAAACTCAAATATATTCGTTATCTAACCGTGCAATCTACAGTACCAAAAATAAGTGACGTGGAGTGAACACTATTGTCCAAACAAAGGAGAATCCAAAAGGGCCCACAAAAAAATAATGACAGAAGTTAATAATAAAAGCCTCTGCAGCCTTGCTTTGGTACAGTTCGTACAGTGTACGAAATGATAGAGCTTTAAGCAGACTGATAATCCAAGCTGTGCAGAAAATATAGCCGTTTAAAAATGAATCCCATCCTCCTAGATTTCTGAATGGTGACGAGGACATGTCTTAACACCTGGGTTAATGCATGGAGTGTGTTTCAGTTATCATTTTTCTTGTCCGCTCTGCTCTTCATTTTATAGGAAATTTTTTTCAAGAAAAGCGTACACTCGTTTGATTCACGCCGTTTTTCTTCTAAACCATTATTTTAGAAAAAAAAATGAATCTTATGTATTAGTAGACATTATTTTAACAGGGTAAAACGACATACACAACAACCCCCGTTATTCTTAACCTGTGTTTGAATCCCATTTTGAAGAAAAAATGTATTTTAAAATAATAATTTTTTGAAAAATGTGATTAAAAAATAAGAAAGAGTTATTGATTTACGTGTAATATTATTTTCTTAAAAAATGTGTGATTGAAAATGAATTTTGAACAAATGAAGGTAAGTTCTCTTTATCATTTTCAAGCCATTTTCCGATTTCGATTTTTCAAAACAGTGAAAATGCGTTTTTTAAAACAATTTACAAATTTACAAATAAAACCCAAAACGACAAATTTGTCGTTTTTGGTGTTTTCAGTTATAATCAAGCCAAAATTTTTAAAATGCGTTTTGAGTGTTTTCAAAACAATTTTTCAAAATACTAAAAAGAACATATTTTCAACAATCTCAAAATGAATATTCAAAACACAAAATCCCAAATGAATTCAAAACTGAAACATAAAGAAAACGCCCCGAATTTTTATAAGAATTGGACTCAAACAAGGGCTTAATTCTGTGCAGTACTATTTCAACATAAGGGACGTTATCTACTACAAGTACAAAGTCGAGACACGGTACCGTAAAATGAAAAAGACCTATAATGCAGTGCAGTACTATTCCCTAAGCTTCTCGTGAAGCGGCATCTTATTCACAAGAACCTAGCCCTATAGTCGAAGGCATGTAACGGCTTGTAACACAAGGCAAAAAAGAGGGTCTCAAATATTGACCGTCTGATCAACATTTTAGGAGGCAATATCGGTTGTACCGTATACTTTGCCAATTCCAAGGGAAAAATTGAGCAAAGAAAAAGAAAAGACACAACAAGAGTACCTCGGCTCATTATAAAATTTCAATTACATAGTTCGAAAGCAGGAAAGAAATTTATAGCCTTTGAGAACATTAATTTGAATTCCCATTAGTTTGAGCATCATCGATTCCTTCAAAGTTTTCGATATTTCCATCAATCAAATACATGTTTTTGTTATATCAAAGCCCTGAGTTCCATGTACTTCACTCACCACTTGCATATAAACGCGTCCATTCTTTGGCTGCAGGATTTTAGTAAATATGAACTTCCACAAGTATTGAGTTTCTACTTATAAGCAAGGCATGTTAACCCTACGAGTACAGTAACAGCTTACCTGTTTCGACAGCTTCGGCCTCATTTGTTTTCCAGTGCTTAGCAATGTTTTCAGAGAGTGGATCGTCCGGATTTGGAGCGCTTAAAAGTGCTTGAATGCTAAACGGAGACAATAGAATGGTAAATTTATGGGTATTTATGAAATATAACATGTGCAGCAGTGACGTTTGGCTATTAGATAAGTCGGAGGGTCGCACTTCCACCAAATACAACAGAAAACAACAAACTAAACCTTATTCCAAATAAATTTCGGGTCGGCTACACGAATCATTTTTCTTCAAACAATTTAGTTTATCTCAGTTTTAGGTTAATAATGAAGGTAGGAAAATTACATTTTCTACAGTTCTAGGTCATTTCCCCAAACTTACGTTGACGTGAAAAGCTTTTGTAAAATAAAATCACTATAGATTCTAGTACCTCAACAGAACTGTTCGAATCTGAAGAGCAGGACTCCACTTGTCTTTAAGAATATCAAGGCATATCCTTCCAAGCTGCTTAGAAAACCCAACAGTAAGACAATTAAATATTGGACTGAGACTGAGACAAAGACAGAATTGAAACTGGGGCAAACGAAGTACGAACCTTATCAATGTTAGGGTGGTATATTTTGGTGAGGAACCGGACCTGTTACAAGTTGTTAACGACAAACAGTCAGCTCTGCATCATTCAACTAATACAATTACCTTTAAATTTGATCTCACATTTTTGATTGATTTCAATTACTAAGAATCACTGCAAATAAAGCCTAGATTTTTATTTCCATCAAGTGACATGACTATAAAAACTATAATTCCCCTTGCGATGATTGCCGCAATTGTAACCATCCACTTACCATGAATTCAGGTTATTCAATGATCTCAAGAGGAATAACTCCTCTAGGAATTACTGTAATAATATTCATAAAACGTCATTAATCAATGCAGCAGGCCTCTTTGTACCCACTTTGACAGCTGAGAATGGTAGAGACGTAAACAAAGCACGCGAAGATGAAGAAACAACCAATTACAAGGACTTGAGGTACTAAATCTCACAGCTTAAAATATAATTTCCAATGGGGCTATGAGGAATGTCACAATTGTGAGCCATGCATGTATAGTCAAGACGATAGTGAAATTTGCAGGACAGACGCGAGGTGCTCACTTCATACAGACCACCATCGCTAAATAGTTGTATCAATTATACCATATAAGACCTACTCACACAACACTAAATTAGACTAGAATGTTGTTTAAAATGAGATTTCACAAGTTTAGTACTACAGCACATTATACACATTCTTTAGTATAAAAAATGGAGTAAAATCTGGTGTAAAATCATTAGTATGGACACGCAACTTGTCAAAAATGCGTGAATACACGCAAAGTAGTATCCAAACTATGCTGCAACAGGGATAGGATTATAATGTAATTAAATAAACCCCCACCAAATTAGAAAATTTCCAGAACCAGCTAATTTAGCCCCTGTTTGGATTAGATTAAAAACCAATTAAAATCTCAAGTCAAAGTCAACGGTTAATTTTAACCCACATTTTATGGGACCACAATTTTTTTTTTAATAACCGTGGATGTCCGGGCCAGCTTGCGCGAACCTCGACTAATTCCACGAGGCCCTGAAATTTACGGTCAGGTACTCACCTCACTGGTCCTGAGGGAACTCGAACTAGTGACCATTGGGGAGCAAACCCAAGATCTCATCAACTTTCATCAGAATTTACGAAAAATCGTATTTTAATCTCTACCAAACAGGGATATATTATTCCAGTGTAGTATCTTGGAGGTTCCAGTGAGATATATGATAAAGTAAAGGAAGGCAAATACTGGGGACCGATGCTAAATCATCAGTTCTCATCAAGTCCTAGGCATTGCTGCATAACCACTCCATAAAGCACGATCTATGAATGCCAAATTACCAAATTAAAGAGTTTCCCCAGTGATAATCAGGTAACTTGGGTATCATATAAATATTCATTTGGGTGGTGGGGTAGACTTTCTAGAACCCAGATGTTATCAGATAATTCAGCCACTGATTCGGCTTAAAAACCATAGAGAAAATGCAGCAGTTGAACACCAAAAGTCTTGATAGGGAAAGGCTCATAATCAAAGCTCATGCTACTAAACAAGGAACAAAACATCACACTACTCAAGCATAATATGACTTGTAATTTCTCTCTTTTTCCTCTCGTTCTTGTTCTCACTCTTGCTACGGGTGGATTGGGGGGTAAAAACTACTACAGCAGCAGGGGTGATGCAGTGCGATTAAAAAGAATGATGAACACACCTTAAAGCAACTTGATTATGAGAATATCCACGAATTTAGGACATGCTGAGCGAGGCACATGCCTTAAGACTTGTGAGGCATGCACTTCTTAATTCTCTAGACTTATTTACTTTGTTTCAATCCCAAGTTGTATACTCTGTTAACTTACGAAAACAAAAGGGGACAATAGTGTGGCATAAAAGAAACCAAAAAGTTAATATATAGCATCTCCATTAAGTATTTTTTTACAACAAATTGCATGAATAATTATGCCATCAGATGCAGCCTTTTGAAGATACCTTGGGAGCAGCCATTGGGTACTCTTCAGGCAAAAATAATTCCAGCTTGAAAACACCTCCTGCAAAGAAAGGTCGAAAGGAGAAAATGACAAGATAGAAATTGCTTCAAAACAATTAAAATTTGTAACACCCTCTGATGGGCATTTAGAATATGACTAATGTTCGATCCCTGCATACTGTACATGTGCAAAGAATATCTTTGAATCTAGAAATGTACCCCACTTAACAAGAGAGTGATGTGGTTTGCCACCATACAGTCATCTATTTCCAATGACAAAATCCAATTACTAACAGTATTAAGCAAATTTGCACAAGTATAGAGGCCTATAGGTCTATCATAATCATAAGGAATCAGATGTTTATATGGACACTCGTACTCACACAGCAAAAAGAACTCTAATAACAAATTTAGCCAATAATTCTCAGAAAATCTCCCATTCACACACTACCTATGCCTTGGAGCAACACTTATCACTTCAAATGTTTCAAAACTTGTAAATTCCAGATTAAGCATGTATAATAGTCATAGAAAAGTAGAAGGGTAAATAGATAACTATATTCTTATTAAACAGGGAGGCCATGACTGAATATGAGAAAGGTCAAAATAGAAACATATATTTAAACCATGAATATCAGGTGATGAAACATCATCCTTGCCCACACAACAATTAAGTCACAAGGAAATGCATCTCCAGTTACCTTCATAAGGAGACTGTGTTGGACCAAGAATCATTACGTTGAAATACCGCATATTCTCTTCCGATGGAGATGCACTTATCCCAGGTGCTGCATAAAAACACTCAAATAAATCAAAATCGAATTAATTAAGGCTAGCTTCTGAAACAGTTCAAGTTTTGATGGATTAGGAAATCCTCAACAAGTTGCCACAAAAATTCAGGCAGAACTACAAAACTAAACTTGAATCCTTCTGATCCTATAAACTAAACTGCCCATAATATGTCAATAATTGAAAACAGCTCCTATTTATATTTTTAAACAATATTGAAATAGAAATAAATAGATTTTAACACCGGAAATCAATTATGAACATAAAAATGTTGTTAAATACCCAAACTCACATGGCAGCGGAGCTGAAAATAAGTATAAAACCTTCGTATATAATCAATAGAATGATACAAAATCAAGGACCAAGGAAAGTAGAAATGAAATTTAAAAATAAACCACTAATTACCTCAACATATAAAAGTAATAGAACTAACTAATTCATTTAATTGAGCTCAAATATTGACTTTATCTATAAATACGAACAAAAAATTAATATAATGATGTAATAGGATTTACCAGGTTCACTGAGAAGACGCTGAGTCTCCTATTAGATCACAAAAACAAAAACCCATTAAAAATAACGAAACGCTATAATCAATACAATTCAACCCTAATTTTTAAAATTGGAGGAGGGATCGAGTGTATAACAAGATGATCAACGCTTTACCTTGATGATTCTCCGGGGTAAATTGCTATTGGCCATTGAATTGAATTTTTCAAATGTTCTTTTTTCTCTCTGCCTTCGGTCGGAGATTTAACGCTAATGAAAGGGCTTTTCTTGTTGAATTGGATGGTCCCTTCTTCTTTACTACTCTTGATCGTAATAATTGAAGAAGTTGGACTTTTTATATTTTGCAAAATGGGGCTTTGATTTTTAGGATTTTGTAAATTCCACCCTGTAAAAAAATAAAAATAACAATTTTATTCAAGCTATATAACTCTGCTGGTTTTCTTGCTAATTGTAGAGGGAATAAGAGTATATCATGCGATTCTAATGTCTTTATTTTCCTTTTTCGATTCTCGAAGTTTTGATTTAAACCATAATCGATTAACGTGAATGTCAATGACACAGAGTTGTAAAAATGTGAAAAGACCACTTTCATCAAAGCACATAAAGTTGGATCTACCATCGTCCTACTTTTGTTTAGTTTGGTTCTCGCTTTTTGTTCTTCGTCTTCTTCTTTCTTTCTTTGAATTTCTGTGTAGAAATTGTGGAAAAGAAAAATGTTTCTTTGTGTCTTAATGGAAAAGTACCTCCTCTTTGTGAGAGGTTTCAAATATTGTACTTGTAAGAGTTTTCCTCATTTTTGTTCTTTGTGTGACACTCAATCTATAATCTAAACTTTTATGTTATATATTTAGACTATGTTAATGGATTCAAGAGTAATCCTTAACTAACACTTAAGGAAGAACTGGGTGTTAGCCGCATCACTGAATCTTATGTTGAAAATTATTTACGTTCTTTACTGTTTTTCGATTTTACTTTATACTTTTGGTGCTAGTTGAGTCTTAATCTGGGACTAACACCATCTAGACACTAGTGTTAATCATTCGGGTACATCTCACTAACCTACTAACTCATCGGTATTTGACTGCAATGCTTGTTTATTAAGAGCATGTTTGGCAAAATTTAAAATCCAATTAAAATTGAAAATATAACCGTTATTGAATCCCACTCGTCTAATAAAAGTCAACAATAACGACTAGTTTTTCAATTTTAATCCAATTTTAATCTCTATCGAACACACCCTAAGTCATATTCTTTAGTTACGAGTTTGGGGTGCATTCGGATTAGGATTTTGCTATTCATTCCATGTGTAAAGAGGAAGAGACTCGTAAAACTGTATTTTACATATGAGAATCGTCCAAATTATAATCAATGCTAAATTAACTGCGAACGGGAATATGAGCAAAGAAATTTATTCATAGAGCGTGTTTACGAGTAGCAGGTTCATGGCACAACAGTGACCACCACAACATAGTCTTATTCTCATACAAAGAGATTAAAAAGAAAACGAAATTAATTTAACCAGTGTTTTGCATTCCAGCAGCAATACCCTTCATGGTCAAGATAAGGGTGTCCTCCAACCCCGGGGCATACTCACTCGTAGGGTTCAACTTCACAAGTTCATCGGCGGGTTTTGTTTCCATGTATTCTTTGGAAATGTGTGGCCTCAGCTGCACATGGTAGTTTGGATCCCGGATTCGCTTCAGAGTGTAAGCCTGGCTCACGTTCAAGGTCGTAATGTAGGCATCACGTAAACGAAGTTGTTGCTTCAAGTATGGGTCTCCTTCTAGAAGATCCTTATGTCCAGCAATCTACCAAAAGAGGAAAAAGTTCAATAAAATCTTGTTAACTTCATCCTTAAAACCACGTAATATGTACCTACCTGAAGCAGAAGACTCTTTGTTTCTTCATAGTTTGCCCTCAAATGCTCACCGAATGACAATAGATCTTCTGAAACTAGGAGTTTGTCGTACAAAGCAGCAATAACAGGGTTTCCCTTGGCAAATACCATCTCTACTAAATCAATTGTTACTCGAAAGAAAGGCCAATTGTTGTACATTTCCTGCAGTACATTGAGGTTATGAATGTCCTTTTTGATGGCGTATTTGAATGCGGCCCCAAAGCCAAGCCAAACAGGGAGATGGAACCTCGTCTGCGTCCAGGCAAAGATCCATGGAATAGCTCTTAGTGATTCAATGCCTCCGCTTGGTTTCCTTTTCGATGGACGACTACCAATGTTCATCCGACCATACTCCAATTCTGGTGTGGCCTGAAAGTAACGAAAAGAAATATAATGCTTATTAAAATTATCATTAGAGACAAGGAACAAATATGAAGTACCATTTATAGTTACTTACAAGGCGGAAATATTCAACAAATCTGGGTTCATTGAAGACAATTGAGTAGTACTCCTCTGTGGACACAACAGCAATTTCATCCAAAAGGGCACGCCACTCGGGCTTTGGGGAGACTGGGATCCGCATTCCATGTTCAAGTGTAGCAGCAGTAAAACGTTGGAGTGTTCTGAAACATAGGTGTTCCTCGCCAAATGATTGCTCGATTACCTCTCCCTGAACTGTAACACGAAGAGATCCATTTATAGTGTCTGGAGGTTGAGACAATATGGCAAGGTGGGTGGGGCCTCCACCTCTTCCCACAGTTCCACCTCGACCGTGGAACATAGTCAGCTTCACTCCATATTGCTTTGCAACTTTGACAAGCTCTTCCTGAGCCTTGTATAATTGCCAAGCTGCTGATAGCCGACCAGCATCTTTGCCGGAGTCTGAGTACCCAATCATGACTTCTTGCTTACCATTAATCCTGTTTCTGTACCAATCAACTGAGAAAAGGCGTGCAACGGCAGCAGGAGCAGCCTTGAGATCTGCTAATTTCTCGAAGAGCGGAACAACTCTCAAAGGGTGCTTCACATGGCATTCACGCTGTAGAAGCTCAACGGCTAACACATCAGATGGTGCTGTGGCCATTGAAATAATGTATGCTCCAAAGCAGTCAGGTGGGAGTTCTGCTAATACATGAAATGTATCCAAAACATCAGCAATCTCCTTGGTCTGTGGAAGATCAGATCCAAATAGGGGTCGTTTGCCGCTGAGTTCAGACAGGAGCCATTCCTGCTTCTGCTCTTCGGACCATTCTCGATACGAGCCAATTTCTAAGTGTTTGGTAATGGCGTCTAGGACATCAGTGTGCCTATCTGACTCTTGTCTTATATCAAGTCTCACGAGTGAGAGCCCAAATGTGGAAACTTGCCTTAAAAAATCCAGAAGGCTCCCATCAGCTATTGGGCGGTCACCACAAGCACAAAGCGATCTATAGCAGAGTTCCAGAGGTTCCAGGAACTGTATGGAATTCAAGACTGATTCAGAAAGAACCTTATTTTCTGGAATTTACTGATTTAATTACTTATAAATGGAAGAGCATTATGCAAATTCAAATATTAGCATAGATGTTTGCAAGTTAAATGTACAGATTACAGCATTGCAGGCGAGGAGCAAACACAGAACAGCCATTTCACAATCTCATGCATATTTTTTTGTACATAATCAAACAACTTTTATGAAATGATTTTTACCGTATATCAGGAAGAAACTTACAGACCAGTTATGTTAAGTAATGTCGTGAAGGTTATATATGAATTTGAATGTGTGTGCAGTGTTTTCGAAGATACCTCCTCAACATTTGTGTAAGTTTCCTCTTCTGGGATCTCAGATGTTCCATGGGCTAATAAATGACGAGAACGCTCACGTGTCTGATACAACTTATCCCTCACGTCGCCAAGGATGACACGATAGGGCTCGTTCGCGGGAATTTGTTTCCAGAACTCTGCATGAAAGGAAAATTCAATGTTCTAGTTATTCAAAATTTGGAAGTAGTCATTGAATTAGCCTCCAATTCTGTAATTTTCATTTATAGGAAGAAGGTTTTCAGCTAGAAAAGCAAATGTGAAATTAGTACATATTAAGAGGATACCTATGTAATGTTTTGCATCTCTCTTTGAAGATTTATGGAGTTCGTCTGCTCGTACACGGAGCTCATCGCTGCAACGCCACATGGACAACTACCAAAATCAATGAGTTAGAAGATGAGTAATCACATATAGACTATAAGGCCTAAAAGCTGAATCAGGAACAAGATGTTTGAAAATCTCGGATAAGTTGCGAAGTAGTCATTGAATACCTCGAACATTAGATCTTCTATCTGGGAATAGTACAGGTTAGCTGCCATCATTCTGGCCAACAAGCAAACATCACGTGTGACCTCAGGAGTTACCCTTGGATTGCCTGCATTCGATTTGAAACAGGTTTAAATCATTAAGCTCAAAGAGAAGAGGTTATAGATCTTTTCTCGAGTTGCATGTTCATTCATACCATCACGATCTCCACCCATCCAAGAAGAGAATTGTATAAGCGGAGCATTGTAAGGAACTCGCTCTTCAATCCCTATATTCTTAAGTGCTGTATCAACACGGCGCATAAACTTTGGCACACCCTTCCAGATAGTTTCATGGAAGTAGCTCATTCCAGCCCTCATTTCATCTTGTGGGGTTGGAGGAGTCCTCCGAATCTCATCGGTTCGGAAAGCCGCTTGAATCTGCAACCAAATATTAGAGGAAGCAGTAGTATAAGAAATATGTTGTTCTCTCAGTTTTGAGCTTTACAATACACAATCATGATGCTTCACTACTTCAGAAAGAAAAGGTTTTTGAAAGACGATTACATATCAAAAGAAAACAGTAAATAAGAACTGCAAAAATGGAAAAAAACCATGTCTGTGTACACGCGTGTCAATAAAGTAACAAAGGATACTAATTAAGCACCGAAATTTACCTCCCTCTGTAGGGCCTCGTCAAGCTCTTGCTTATCATCAGGTGTAATATCTTTGGCATACAACTGGGATAAGCAATTCTGAATTCTGAACAAGATGGAGTAGGTTAATAAGAAATACAAGCACATGAATTGAGAAGATTACAGGGGCTTCATTAGATTTTCCATACGATAGAAATCAAACACGTGATATGCTTCTTCATTATGTAGAGCAAGTTTGGCTAAGCTTAAAAAGAAATCAAAATTAAGTAAACTAATTTATAAATTTTCTAAGCCCTCCATTCATGCAAATAGTCGAATAGACATAATAATTGGAGAACAAACCTTCCATGTTTTTGAAGTAATGATCTTCGAACAGCTTGGGTAGGATGAGCGGTAAAAACCAGATCCACCGTCTGATTCTTCAGTGCATCAAAAACCTCTTGTGGAGATTTCTTTAAATCAATTACAAGTCTCTTAAGAGTTTCTTCAATGTCAGATTCAGTAGTAGCAGAGTTTTCATCTGTGTAATCCCCCTTTTTCTTCTTGTTCCTCCTGCGGTAAGCAATTTGAACCTCCTCTGCCAAGTTGGCCAAGTTAAGCATATGAGAGAAAGCTTTTGCAACAATGATTGAATCTCCGGGATCCAAACTCGTTAAAACATTTCCAAGCTCTTCCAACTTTTGTGAGTCGAGATTGCTTTCATACTCTGCAGAAAGCTCATAGCACTCTTGCACCTATAATTATCACTAAAAATTATAAATTACCCTTTACTACATTGATCGTGAAATCAAACACCTATCAACGGATTACGTAGTTCCGGACCTCCGGTAATATAGAATGTGTTTATAATGTGGAGTCAATTTAGTGAGACACCAAACCATGTATAGCATAGTGTGATCCACAAATGAAAAAGCATATTAAAGCAGTCAAAACCATCGCCATGATCCGAAAAACAAAAAGAAGCTAAAATCTTGTTCATTATACTATCGAGTCCATTCTAGAATCAATCAATCAAAAGGAGCATAAAATTACAGTCTTTGATGTAATACTCCAATAGGCCTTTTCTCAAGTCGTCATCAACTTTGCTTCTTACAATCACAATACAACCAAGAACCAATTAATAAGCACAGTTAGGATTCCTAAATGAATTGGGTATTCATTATCAAAATCAAATTTTTACCATCAAAATCAATGCAACACCAAGTTCAAGAAAAAAAGTCAAATTTCTAAATCCAGAAAGGGTTTAGTTATAAAAATGTATACCGTCTCCTTGAGATCTTCTCCATGCAAATCCTGCAGAATATCAAGAAATCGATCCAAAAGCAGAGCATCATACTCAACAAGCTTGTCATCTTCAGACACTTTTCCAGGCACTAATAGCCTCAAGTGGGCATCAATTGATGCTAATTTCTCCATATTCCTAGTGCCCATTAACTCTCAATCCAAACACCCTGCAAAAAACGAGTCCAAAACTCACAAATTTGAATGAATCAAAGTGATCAAAAATTTGAGCTTTTAACACTCACATGCAAATAGATGCACTTAAAAATGGTCTAATTTCCAAACCCAGAAATTTTCATATCGACACTTAAAGTATGGCTGCATAAAATTCTGTCATAAAAGAAAAAAGAAACAGAATGCAGCTCACACAGATGTATTAGAATACACATGCAAATGGATTATTTTTTTATTTTATTTTTTTCGAAAATGATATTTTCATTTTCTGCATTTGAGGACAAGAAAAATTGCTGGAAATGTTCAAGATGGAGTACCTAAATCTCGGACAGTGAGATTCTTGGTGAAGAAGGAGATTGTAATCGCAGAGAGAAAGAGAGAGAGCTGGGATGCAATGGCTATGCAGAGGACACGCCAATTTATAGACGGATTTTGGTAGTTGTAAGTAAAAAAAATGAACACAGGATTACATAATAATACGAGGTGGAGGTAAAAGATTGAATGAAAAAGAAGTTCATGTTTAAAATTGACAAATGATAAAGTATCATGTGATATTATATAATTTACTGTATAAATTTTGATATACATATAGCAAGATTCTTATAGACAATGTCGATGAAAGGCGTTTTTGTAATAAACCTTTTTTTTTCTTTTTCGGGGAAAAATTAGCTCCCATTTGGTCCACATTATTTTTAAAATACGCTTTTTTCTCTCTTATTTTCAATCATACATTCTTAATAAAATAATATTATACATAAATTCAAAACTTTTCTTTATTTTTTAACCACATATTCTTTATTAAATCACTATTTTAAAATATATTTTGACAAGAAAATGAGC
>OU503055.2:18914412-18937131 GCA_912172775.2 Fraxinus pennsylvanica
GTCTCGAACTCCAACATATGCTAGTTCTTTATGTAGCTAAAAAGATAAATCCTAAACTAATAACTCGATGAGTATTTAATTAGTAATTCAATCGTTGGATAAATTTCGATCTTTAATTTTGAATTGGGCAACATAAAAGTATCGATGCTTTTTATAATCTTGTAGTAAGTTTAAATGCTTTGTCTCTAATAAATTGATTAAAGCAGTGAATAATTTTTTATTATTTTGAAGTTATTAAAGAACATCCATGTTGACCTCAAAATCATGACAAAGAATCTTGCATAAAAAAGTATTTGTATAAACCAAATTATTCTCTTTAGCAAAAATAAAAAATAAAAAAAATAGAGGCTGAAATTCATCAATTCCCAAAAATAAATTTAGAAAAAGAAAAAGAAATATCCTTTCCACTTTATTTTTTGCTTTAGGCATAAAGGCAATGGCATGATTTGAATCACCTTCACCAGTTATCCCTTGTCACTAGAATGAAGAACCCTTAATTAATTAATTGCCAAATATTAGCTTAAAAAAGAATGCTCATTTTGCTACAAGAAAATTGAGTTTTTGTCACCGCTATGCTACTCGAATTCCGACGTCGCAAATTTTTTGCACTTTCACATTTTTTGAGACAATTCAAGACTATTGACGATTAATAAAGTTTGATCATAATATTTTTATTTATCGCTACGTCTACCACATGGGGCTAACGGTAAGGAAGGAGTTAAAAGACGCTTCCACCATTTACTCGAGTTTTACCTTCCTGAATGATACTGGTACTAGACTATTAGAATCGTCGAGCACTATAATATGATGGACCACTCTAGTGATAGAAAGAGAAAGAAAGATCGCTACTCGCCTACTCGCAATTGATGAATAATAAAATAAGCTTCAATGTAAATGAATTAATTATGAATCGGTCAAATAAAGTAGCAAAGAATAATAGAAGAGGGGATGACTACTTTGGGGAGGCATGGAACATACATACAAAGAGGATTTCAGCAAAAATATTATAAGGGTGAAGACTGATGGCATCACTCATGACGTTCAAGATAAATTCTAAGTGTTCAATGAGTTTATAAATAATGCATGTACACATGCCCTGTTGTAGACCTAATGATCCATGCAATCCTAATATATCTCGAACCGAGCTGCTTTGCCAAGGAGGGTGTGACACCTTCCTTGCATATTGGGGGGAGGGAAGCATTCTTTTCATTTTTTATTTCATACGGGTCCCATGTTAATTCCACACTCATGCGAGGTTAGGTGAACCAGGTGGGCAAATCAATTCAGGCAAATTAGCTTAATTCATATATCTCAAGCAACTACAAGATGGGATTCAAAAATTTTACTAGCACGAGAAACTTAAGTTGGTATTAGAATTTAGAGGTGGAAAGTAAGTTCCGTCGATAAAGACAACGCGTACAAATATTTTCTTAATAAAATGATAGTTCATAGTGACGGTTCTAACTCTCCTTCGTCCGTATCCTTCCGAAGTGAACATGCCAAATTTGCCATACATGGACGTGCTTGTTATTTGTGTTTTTAGAAGTATTGAAGATCTTCTTATTGTATAACTTAATAAATAGATGCAAATAATACGTTAATATAATACGTGTTTAGTATACATGATAGATGACTTTAAAACTCGAATCGAATTTATTCTTCCGAAGTGAAGGTGCCGAATTTGTCGTTCATTAATTATGACTCGAAAGTGTCTTCAAATCATAATAGACAATCCAACATCTAGACCCGGTTTGGTGATAGAAATAGCCCACGCACTTGCAGTTAGTGGTACATTTATTTGAGCATTGGGCCATTTCCTCTTGTGTACTTAGTTATGAGATGGTCAACCCCTTCCAATTTGTAGAACTTAAATTTAATAAGTTTAAAGGTAAGCCCAGATAGGCCCATTTACTCCTTTTACCCTCTTTTTATTCCCATATTTCTTCTCTCTGTGTAACTGTACAGTGTTCGAGTCCTCTCTTATTGAAGAAGGGGATGGTGGACAGCTACTCGACTCTTAAAGATGTTCAAACATCTGCGATTATTGATGCGGCTTGTACTCCTATAACTAGTATACGATGAGCAAAGCAGTGATAAGTACTAAAATTTGTCGGTGGGTGAAAAAAGAGGCGCCTTACTCCAGCTTCATAGAGTATAAAATGTAAAATCAAAATTGAGGGGAAAGAACAATAAGTAGAATATAGTTCAAAAGGCTTCTTATCATATATTTATTCATACGTTGATTTATATTTATTCGCTCTGCTAGCATAGCGGAATCCCAAAAAGCGTTATCAGATTTGAATAAATAAGTTGTTAGAATGTTCTTTTTCATTCTAATATAGTTATCCATAACACTACTCTTATATTCCACGCTATTTGAAATTCTTTGAAGTTCTTTATCAGGCTTGGACCATGTCTCTCGAACAATCTCAATACATATGGCGTAAGACGATTCCACATATCGAGGTCAGAATGTGATTAGGTGTTTTCACGTCTCATTGTAGTGCCTGATTTGTCTTGATTTTTGATTGATAAACAAGGAGGAAAAAGAACTCTTTTTTTTTTACTCACCCCCGACTAAGTGTCTTTTGGACCCTTTGTCCGCCACCAGTGTATTTCGGAAAAGTTGTATTCATGATAAGATAAGAAAGTTTATGAATACGTTGTGTTATTATATCACTTCAAACTCGTCTTATAAAAAAAATATGATTACCGTAAAAATCTTTTTTTTCTCCTAATTTCGAGTAAATTTCCTACAACATTCTTGAATTTAGTTTGATTTGTGCAGTACACGTTGAAAGTAAATAAAGATCATGTTTGATTTCACGAGTGATGGGATGAACAACGCTTCAAGAGAAATAACAATGCAACAAACAAAAAATCCTACTCTTATTACTTGGTCATTAAATAGATATTTCCAAACACATCGATTATCTAATGAATTAAAGCTCTATTACTATTTAACAAAATACAAATAAGTCCTTGCTTGGTTTAGTTAAAAATTAAAATTTCAGTAGATTTTAATAAAAGTTGATAAAATATATGATTAGAAAGTCAATAAAAATTATGGATTCTATGAAATGTATGTAAAAATGAATTCGAGAAAAAACCAATTTTGAAAAATGAGGGCCAAACATGGTCTAAGAGCATGTTTGGCTAAATTTAAAATTCAATTATAATTGAAAATATAGTTATTATTGGGTTCCACTCGTTTAATAAAAGTCAATAATAACGGCTAATTTTTCAATTTTAATCCGATTTTAATCTCAATCGAACACGCCCTAACCATCGAATGGATACCTTCTTGGACACTTTGAAAATATGAGGTCACTTCCAATTAATCTTAATCATGGGATTAGTGGTAGAAATCATCATTCCAATCCATTATTAATTCTTCTAAATCTATCCATTATTATTGAATTTTGACCACTTTTATAATATTAATATATCTCATTAGACATCGTCCAACAAAATTTACGATGACCCACAAAAACATCGTTATTGGATTTGGAATTCATATTTTATTATAATATTGTTAGATTTAGACATCTTCCAATAAAATTCTATAGGACCCTTAAAAATAATTAAAAGAATATGTGCACAAGACTATGTGGTATAACCAATGTTTTAAAAATAGATAGAGGCATCGATCCGAACAAGAAAGAGGGTCGAAGGGTTAATCTGGGATCCAATCGGGATCCACCCAATATATATTTTTTTTAAAAAATAATAAAATAGATTATTGGACCGATGTTTGGACGATTTTCATAAATTTAAATAGGTGAAATCAGAAATGAGTCAACGATTTTCAAAAAAACTGGGCAAATTGAAGGGTTTTTTACTTTTATTTTTGAATTTGAATTTTTTGGCCCGACTTCCAATTTCACTGGTCGAACCGATTAGGTAAGATCGGTGCTGATTACATTAATGTTAACTATTGAGAGTATTCAAAACTTCATATAATATATTAATTAATAAAGAATTATCGTAATATTATTTTTGTATTATTTTCAATAAAAAATAATGAAATATAGATTTTTGAAGAATTTAGAACAATAGGGTCCTATTGAGTATCCTTCTAGGTGTGTCTATTTTTTTCTCTTTTAATTTTAAGTTTAATGGAAGAAAAATCATAAATGTAAGTAGGGACAGACCAGATCACCTTTAAATATCCTATCAATGAAAATTTTATTGATTGAGGCTTCATATAACAAATCTTTTCTTGATTCTGTATAAGTGAAGTTGATGGAAACTTTTTTGAAATAAGCAAATAACATAATGCATGAGGGACCATCCTTGGAATTATTAAAAGTAAGAGTCCCTCTAATGCAAAATCCGACTAAAGATTCGTCATTCGCAAAAGGTACTCTGATCAATGTTCTAAAAGACGTAAGATGTAGAGGTCAAAACTCGAAAGTCCTATTAACTTAAAGAGAAAATTTATAGAAATTTCATAAATATTTTTCAAGTTTCCAATAAAAACATAATTTTTAAAATCATAAATATTTCAAATCAGTAATGCTTTGTTCGTTGATTGAGAAAGCTATATTCATGGATTGACTTTAGGCTATCATGAAATATATTTAGGACATAATTTCACCATATATAAAACTAGAACGTTCAATGTACGTCGTAGACTCGTGCATACCATTTTCTTCTCTAGTTTTCTCTTTTATATACATTCGACGACGGACTGACAACGACATCTTCTTTTCCCTTCTTGTCTGTGTGCAATTTTCTTCGCTATGCTGGAAAATGAACGCGCAAGTTTTCTATATAATTGCATTGCAAGTTAATTCTTTTTTCCTTTTTGCATTATTTTATTTTCAATACAACTTTTTCACAATACGACTTTTTTTATTTCATAAAGTTGGATCAAACTCAACAATATATTACTCTATAAGTAATACAGTTTTTGTTGGAACTAATGGTTTAATATATCTTCTATATATTAAAAGTGGCTATGTAACGAAATTTCTTGTTCTTAACGAAAAAATAATGGAATTTGTTGTTTTAACGGATTATGTAACGGAATTTCTTATTTTAAACAGGCAGATGCACCTTCCTTTAGTGTTTTTATCATAACTTTGTATTCCGATATCCGATTTAGGCGATTCAAAATGCATTAGAAAGCTAACTCATCTGGCTACAACTTTGATTCAAACATCGTTCTCCAATTCGATCTAAAGCCAAAAATAGGTCTCAATATGAGACTAAAACATAGGAGCATAACTTTTCGGTTGGATATAGATTTGTGATCATCTTTTAACTAAATTTGATTTCATTGACGTCTTTCTTTATCCAATTGACTCCGAGTACTCTCAAATCTTTATCGTGAGGGTCGGCACAACTTTTAAATATTTACATTTTAGTCCCTGAACTTTGGATCCCTTACAATTTAGCCATTTCTCCAAATTTGTCAACTTTTGCTTGTTTTTTTCGATCTCACCAACTCACATCACAACATCAAAATCACACATCTAATTATTTAACAATTACATAAACATTACATCATTAATTATTTAATTAACCAAAAAAATTACATCAATATTAATAACAAATTAATTATTAAACAAAACTATTAAATATAAACTAGGCGAACGTGCATTGTACATTGCTTGCACCTAGTAGGATTTAAATGTGTGAATTGAAAAAATCTTCAATGGATGCAATTACTAGACATGACTCTTCAATTGCAAATTGTGTATATTAAAGAGTCACATTATTTGGGAATGTGTGTGACATTTAGTATTCGATATCTTCCATTATAGAAGAGTACAGTCAAGCGTTGATTCGCCCGACAAAATTAATACCATGCTTTATCAATTTTTGAAGAAGCGCTGTAAGACTGAGATGTCCATTAGATACTGTTAGTACTAGTATAGGAGGCAAAATCCGTTTTAAAGAAATTTGCATTTGCATACCTTGCTTGATTTCATCCCCTTATAATTTCTACATGCCAGTAAGTTGATATTTGTGTGCATATCTTGATTTCGGTAAGTCGTTACTCTTTCGTATTTGCATGCACGTATATTTTATTATCGAAATATAAATTATGCATCAATTTATCCAAGTAAAACGAACTATTAACAATTTTAATATGTAATCTTATATTTAATTCTTTATTATATGACAACAATATTTTTTTTCTAAGTTTTTTACTACCTTAACTTTTGTTCAATTAAATTTTTAACTAGTTTTTATTTCCCCCTTAATCATGCATATTGACTTGTAGCTCGACAACCGACGAGCAACAACAAAAACGTCACTAACATTAGTACAATTGGATAAAATTATAAATTAAAATTATTAATTTTATAATAAAGCATTATCAACAGCATTTATTACGGTTGTGACTGCTTTGACAATTATAATAATTTTTGGAAAAATATTAATCCTAATTATTACTACATCCGTCCCATTTATATAGACTGATTTTCCTTATCTTCTTATTCCAATTATATAGTCTTGTTTCTTTATTGAAAATGTTTTATTTGGTTCATTTACTAACATACCCTTTTTTAATTATTTCCAATAATAATTTACTACTAGTTGTTGATAATTAAATAAGGGTAAATCAGTAAAGTTAAAATTTATTTTTTAATAACATTGAATAAGATTTCTTAATCCGTATAAAAAATAAAATCGGCCTATATAAATGGGATAGAAGGAATAATTAAAGAATAATGCTACTTGCAATCACTCACTGCCGCAGTCGTCCTATGTGGCATACACATGTCAAGTGTGTATTTGATGCATTAAATGTGGTAAAAAACTACCACATTAATGTATCAAATAATTACATGTCATGTGTGTGCCACATAGGACGACTACTGCAGTGAGCGACTGCAAGTAGCATTACTCATAATTAAACTTAATCACAACACGTGGCAGAACTTTAACGAAGATTGAGAATTTTAATCTCGATTTTTAGCCCTATCTGTTACCTAATTTTCTCTGCTTATTGTATAAGCATAATCTTTTAGAGTCAACCAAATCATCGAAGATTATGAAATATGCCTAGGTGTCAAAGTGTTAATGGGCAAGTTATTCCAACCTTTTTTCCCTTTTTTTTCTCACTAAATTATTTCAATAAAAAAAATATTTTCAACTTTTTTGTAAAAAATTTTGTAATTCAACATATTTCATACTTTTTAACTATACGTTCTCCAAAAATTTATTATTCAAACAAAAAGTTTCAAATAATAATAATAATAATAATAATAATAATAATAACCACCAAACTGGGGCTTAATATCCATGCAGTACAAGAAATATTGCTCGAAAAGGATGGAATACGTTGATATAGGTCTTTAACAATGTGCATATGCACATTGCGGTATTCGATGTTACTTTTAGAGCAGACATATATGACAACATAATAAATGAATGTCAATAAAGATTGAAAAGTGCGTTGTCGTTAATGTCTTAGCAACACGGATTTGAATGTTGCAGTTAATGATTTAACGACGTGCATTTGCAATATACAACGAACGTTGCAAAATGATACATTAGCAACCTACGACTATATATACATTCACCGCCTGTTGTGATAAATCCTTTTCAGCAAATTTGTTAATAAATATTGTTGTTTATACATTGGAAAATGCCTTTTTATGTTTTGAAGACAAATCGATAATCAAACATCATATTTTTATAGAAACTAACAGCATGTTTGAGCCCCATTTTTTTTTTTCCAGAATGTATTTTGAAATAGTATTTTGATAGAGAATCTGTGATTAAAAAATTTAAAAAAAAATTTGGGATTTGTGTGTAATATTATTTTATTGAAAAATATATGGTTAAAAATACGAGAGAAAAATTTATTCTGGAAATCCAAACAAGTGCTAAACAATATAACATAATAAACAATTCATAGAGGGTATGAATGAAGACATCACTATTACGAAGTATATTATAATAAATTTAGTTAATTAATCAATTATTTATAAATAAGTTAAAATAATTGGTTGATTTTAAAAATATTAGATATGAAAGTTCTTCTTTCCAATGGGATGTACCTAATTAATTAATTAAATATTCATGTCTATTATAATTAATTGGCTTCTTAAAAAACACTACAAATGACAAAATTAAATACTACAAGCCACAAGTTCCTTAAGAACTCCTACTTCTACCCAAAGAATGTTCTAAAAATGAAAGATGGCTACTGTCTTGACATCTAATGACTGTCATCTTCAAAAAATTATAGTATTTCGAGCACGCAATTTACACGAGAAAAGTGCATTAACAATGACGGAATATTGAAGAATGGAGTTTTTAGTCGCCGTTAGCGATGATATTATATTTCGAAAAATGAAATACTTACAAATCAAGCCTTAACCAGAATTTAAGGGGGACAACTTCATATTCACTTTAAACACTAAGAATAAAACTATGGTTTTATGCTGTCTTACTTTTTCTAATTAACCATGCATTAGTCTAATTAACTTGGGTTAATTATTGAATTTGCCATTCCTAGTCAGCAAGATTTAAAATATGAAGGGAATTTTTGGAGAGGAAACTTTATGAAAAGTGATTTTTTTGGAAAAAAAATTATAGGTTCACAAGTAAATTTATTTTATTGAGAGAATGTACGATTGAAAATGAGTTTTAAATAATTTGTACAAAACGGGGGATAACTGTTTGGCCTCCATTTTTTAAAATTTAAATTCTTCTCAAATTTATTTTCAACAATACATTTTATGGAACCTACAAAATTTATATACCTTTCATCTGTATATTTTATCAACATTTATCAAAATTTATTAAAAATCTGGTTTTTACGGAACCAAACGGGGTTTAATATGCTTGATAATGATTGCTTTCCATCAATGATGCTAGCACAATTAAAAAAAATAATGAAATATATAAATTAATATAGTGATAGTACCATTTAAAGGAGGAAAAATAGTGTTGTCAAGGAAGAAAAGAGAGACCTAAAGCACTTTCCTTGGTCCATATCATGTCTCCTCAATACCCCATTTCCATTATTTGATTTTCCACTTGAATTTTGCTCATTTTCAATTATTCTGATTTTCCTCTCTCTTGCAAAAGAATTCATCATAGGGAAAAGAAAAATCCGAGGGAGGACGATGTCGACGTCGAACGATCAAGCAGAAGGATCTTCATCAAGAACAGCTTCTGCATCAGCTGATCATCATCATAATCAGCAGCAGCAGCAACCAGCCCAATTGAGTCGATATGAGTCCCAAAAACGTCGAGATTGGAACACTTTTGGGCAGTACTTAAGGAATCAAAGGCCACCGGTGGCTTTATCCCAGTGCAGCTATAATCATGTACTAGATTTCCTTCGATACCTCGATCAATTCGGGAAAACTAAGGTACATGTACAAGGTTGTGTCTTTTTTGGACAGGTTGAGCCAGCAGGGCCATGTACTTGTCCCCTTAGGCAAGCATGGGGTAGCCTTGATGCCCTTATCGGTCGACTCCGTGCTGCTTACGAAGAGAACGGAGGTCAACCAGAGACGAACCCTTTCGCTAGTGGTGCTATACGCGTATATCTACGCGAAGTAAGGGACTCCCAGGCGAAGGCGCGGGGAATCCCGTACAAAAAGAAGAAAAAGAAGAAGAAGAGCACCATTAATGAAGGCACCTCATCCAGCTTTCAGATGTAATTCTCCCTTCTATATTGCTTTTTCAAGAATGGTTATTTATTTATTTTCCATTTTTTACTGCTTTTTATCTTGAACTTCTACCTCGTATATGTAGTAATTTTATTTTTAATGGAGATATTTACATGTGGATCAAAAAATTTGATGTGTTTACTCTTTGATAATCAAAATCCCAGTACAAATAAGCGATTTTTTTTATTTATTATTATTTTTTTAAAAAATAATCCAATTGAGGGTATTTCATATCTTCATGTTGAACCCTAATCCAGTCCTCTTAAACCCTAATTTTCATACCCTCTTGAACCTTCTTTGCCTGTGCAAAGAATATCAATAGTATTGATGTCGGCAAGACGAATATTCTTCGAAATCTCCCTCCGAAACAGACACCTAAGTAAAGGGTTGGGGCTCAACTGACTCAGATAAATCGAACTCCAAAATAGCACAATTAGTTCTTTCTTTTATTTCTTTAAGTGAGAGGCGAAGCGCTTCATCCGGTTTATTCCAAAATTCGGTTAGGACTAACTTAGAGTGGACTTTAACTGTATGATTGGAACGCAAACGCACACGCACACGCACACCCACATTGATCGAGAAATTGTGCACATAATAAATTTTTGTGGTTTCTTGAATTTAATATTCTTTGGTATATATATTTATGTTTACTTTTGTCCAATGTTTTGTCATTTGGGATTCTGCAACATCTTGTGCTCGCCATGGATGTCCCTTCAGTATGATCGCATTACCAATATATATATATATGTAATGTGACTTATAAGTATTTAAAAATGTTCTTTTGTCTCTTCCAGAAGAGAAGGAATTCTGATTTCACATCTATGTTATTCTAATATTTACTCAATCTCAACACATGACAGTAATTTTTTCTTATAGATTTTTTTTTTAAAATTTTGAAATTTGATTTCGATTAGTAAATTAGGATATGACTTGTCATGTTGGAATTATTCATAATGTTAGAAAAAGTACTACATATAGGTCCTATTATTACAATCAGACATTGTTGTCTTTTACTTCAAAACTTTGTTCTACTCAATTGTTGTACGTTAACACACTAATGTCACCAAACTCTCATTCCATTTGATTTTTGCATATAGTTGCTTATATAGTTGTGTAATTATGTGCACATTTTTGTAACCTTTTCACTTAATTTCTTGTGCTTGTATACATGTAGTTTGGAGCTGAACTAGAAGATGATCTCAACTTATATGGGTTAGCATGCATGTATACATCTAAGGGGTAGGTGGATGGACCCTTAGGTTTATTAGGACGCTCCTTGATAGGATCTTGAAAAGCTAAAAGCTGCTTATGAGATTAAAAAAATGATTTTGAACATGTTTTGATGATTTTTTGAAAATGATTTGTTTAGTTAAAAAAGTTTTTACGTCCCATTTGACAGAACTTTTGCTTTTACTTTTACTTTTTGTATAAGAATGTATTGAGAAGGTTACTTTATAGCTAGACAAAGTACTTTCAAAAAATTATTAAGCCCATGTTTGACCCACGTTATTTTTTTCATTCTCATTCTTCTGCTTATTTTCAACCACACATTCTTCAATAAAAATAATTTTTCTTTCATTTCCAATCACATATTCCTCATCACAACACTTAAAAAAAATGCATTTTCTCATTTTAATGTGAACCAAACATGCTCTAAACATGTCTAAAATCAATACTCATTTAACTAATTTTATGAAATTATTTCTTCTAGTTAGAAAATATTTAGAGAAAACTGGTCCAATATGACTTCTTCGAAAAATAGAAAACTTTTTAAATGTTAGATATAAGACAAAAATTAAAATAGCTTCAACTCTTCCACAGAAAGGAAAAGCAAGAGTCATGTCAAATAGACCCTTAATCTCATAAGCATCTTTTGATGCACTTTAGAAGAAACTGGTCTAAAATAGTTTCCTAGAAAAACTCTTCTATAAGAAGTAGAAGTCTTGCTAAACAAGTCTTAATATGAGAATTCGTGTTTTAACAAATCATTTTCATGGGATTAATGTCACTTATTAGCATTTTTCTGTAGTACAAAATGTATATATTTTATTTGGGAAAATGCATCTCTTACTCCCATGATCTCATGTAAATTAGAAGCTTTGTTCATAAAAAATTTCCTTAAAAACTCCATCTTATCTTATCAAGTCACATTTTTTTTTCCTTCGTAATTAATATTTTTTACGAAAATTACTCCAAAAAATTTGTTTGGCAACAAAACCTTAGGTCTACCATACTTTTCGATTCTCGTCGTTGTTCAATACCTTAGGTCGACATGCATATTTGGTAATAAATACATGTCATCGAAATTATGTATCTATTTATTGTATATTTGCCCCTACTCGATATTTTCGTAGCAGGTTCTTTCGAACGTTTTCTAAGAGCAGGAGGAACCATTATAATCACCACATGTTAGAATATCATGCTTTTTAGCTTTTTGCAATACTTATTTTGGGCTTACTCTTTCGCTTTCCGCGTTATTGTTTGAAAAAGCTGTACGATTTCGTTCGTTAGTCTTGCTTAGTCATGCTCAAATCCAACGTACTAACGTACCACATGTAATGTGAGTTAGCACAAGGTTTGCAGGATCTTATGCACTCTTAGAATTTTGGATACAATGTAATAGAATTCGACCAGAATTTGACATATATAGGGGGTGTTTGATGTGGATTAAAATTAGATTTTTAGTAGATTGTAATAGAAATTTTTGAAATGTGTGATTGAAATGCCGTGGAACCTATGAAAGATATGGTTAATATTGATTTTTTTATTTTGACTTAGAATAAAATTTGATTTTAATTAGAAACAAACGGGGCCATAATAAGCCTTAGTTTGATAATTATTTATAGATATTCAAAATCCATCCACACATTTTAATGAATTCACGAGTACTATCTATTTATTCACCACTCATTTATATCTATTTATAAATTAAATGTTTCTAAGGTTGTTCAAGCGTAGTCGTACTGAACTCGAAAAAAACTAACAAATATCAACGAAATTGCACATAAAAAACCCCCCATCTTAGGACAATCATAATTTTACCTTAAAAGATCCTTATATACGATCAATTAAAGTTCTCTCAACGTTGAACAATTAACCCTACATATATATGTGTGTGTGTGTGTGTGTGTGGGTGTGGGGCCTCATTCATCTATCTTCAGTCATTAGTCTCAAACTAAATTTTGTAGTATCCAAATTACATTTTCTAACAATACTCGTTTAGCTACTCTACTAAATATTTGATAATTTGGCACGTCAACTCTTGTTAATCAGTGTGTTTTTTGTCTAGAACTTTGCATTATTTCATTTTGCTTTTATTGTTCATTCGTTTTATTAATATTTTAATGTTGCAATCAATGATATAATGCCAATAATTATCAATCCCAAGAATTAAATAAACAAAAAAATCCAATAGCTAGTGGATATTAATATCTAAACATTAACATTATGGAGACCCCACTTTGGTATTCATCTTTAATTTGTTGATTCTTTCAACTTTTCTATCACTAATCATAGACTTCATAATTAGTCTCCAATTTAGCAGCTGGAATCATCCCCACTCTACCCCCCTAAACCCCCCTCTACATATGTATAAAGATAAATGGCTGTGGTGGTAAAATTATTGTGCGCTTTGTCGCTTCTCCGGGGGTCCTGTCCGCACGTCGTAAAGGGAGGTCCATAGGGAGGAGAATTGCTTCCCAAATGTCCGTCCCAAGTGTGTATAAGCTATGATGATCGCATTCGGATTTACCCAGGTGGCGAACTAGAGGAAGATCGCCACTCCTCAAGATTAGTCGCACGAATCTCAAGACACTTGAGTCATAAAAAAAAAGGATAAATGGCTAAAAAAAATTCTCTTTTTTCTCGACAATCTCAAACTAATCAATCGAATGCCGCTTACAAAGAGCTGTTTTGTTCGGAAAATGAAATGCTTCTAGAAATTGTGCACATGTATATGTGTATGCTTGTTCGAGAAAGTTGAAAGTTCTAGTCAACGATCAAAAGATGCAAAAATTTGCGAGTGGTGGTCGTAGTAAATTTAATCCCTAGAAACATTATTGTGGTAGCTATCTAGATTTTGGAGGGACATGTACCTAGTCACACTCTTTGTCTCATTCTTGATTGTGTGCCTGTCATCATCTTTTGCCACTAATATGCCAACAAAAGGTTAATTTGTGATATTAACTTTACAGGTAATTATATTCACACGACAATTTTTAATTTGTGATATTAACTTAATTTACAGGTAATTATATTCAGACAATTTTTTATACTTGCACCACATTTTAATTACGAGAAATATTTTCAATATTTGCTCACTTTTACTTTTATATCCTCAACTATTTTCTCGTCGTATTGTCATTATGAACCTTCAATTAATTAACATATTTTGTCTCTAATCACAATTTTCGTCCAAATATTCTACTAACGTGCATTGAAAAAATGGACAGATATTTTGTTTAACTTTTATATTAATTATTTATTTTGATTATTCAAAAATACAAAAGTTAAATGTCTTTTTTGCCCTCATAACAAATATTTTGGACGAAAATTGTCTCTACAGACAAGATGTGAAGATTAATAAAAAATTGTCGATAAAAAAAAATTGAGAACTAAAGTGTAAAAATAAGAAAAGTTCAAGGATATTCATTGTAATTAAAATGTGGTAAAATTGTTGTGTGAATATATTTACTAAACTTTTTCTTCTGTGTACCCAACCCGGTATAAAGTTGACCCCCTCATTTGGAGTGTAATCACACTATAAAACCACACTAATTAAGTAATTTCCTAAAAAAGAAAAAGATATTAGTATAGATTTTGCTATTGCGAAATGCGTATCGTCAATGTCGAGTTTTATGTCCAAGATCGAACTCCTTTGCATTTGTCAGGACGACGAAAAAACTTTAATGCTTAAGTCAGTAAAAAAAATAAAATTTGTAGAAATGAATGATCAAAGAGAGATGAAGTGTTTCCAACATACTTAAAGATGATACAGCATTGTCATTGATAATTAGTTCAGAGACATTGAGAAAATAAAGAACTCAAAGTTTGCAGCCATTAGCAAATAAGAACTGAATTGAATAAACCAATTAGCTAAGCTAAAGCATATAGTTTTCATGGTTTTCATCCTAATCATGAGCATGCAAACAAACGCATAGCTTTGACACAGATACTTCAAGAATCTGGTAAGTTACCTGGAGAATTTCTGACTCTGTACAACAAAATTTCCATTCTGTTTTACAAAATTTCAGGTTTCAAGCCACCAAATTGGACTGTGTATCGAACTTTAAGCTTCTTGCAACGTTGAAAAAATGAGCAACAGCTTCCTCAGGTGTACCAACGAGAACTCTCTGGTCAAGATTGAGGATGTGGCCCTTTGTCCCTGCACATTGTACAACCCTGCAACATAAATATCATCAACTCAACTATCAGTATTTGGAAATTTGGTACTAAGGGAAACTATTTGCTTCGCAGTTTGTTCAATCGTCCCCTTTGTGTAATATAAATGCAATTGCTATTTTGATGACTCATGAATATCAGTCGATTCAATAATTAGTTGTTAACCTCACTCTGGCCACGATGACAGTTTTATATTCAAATTACAAGTCTTTATATTTTAAGCACTCAAATAGGTAAATGGCAAGCCAAAGACTCAAGTAACAAATTCCTCCCTCCCCCCCTTCTCACTAAATAAGCATGCCTGGTCGGGACCCTGCCACCGAATAAGAATTGAAATTGAAATAAATATATCAAATTAGACCATGTTTCTTCAATTTCTTTTGGTTCATCGGCAGGGTGGGGGTGATAACCATAGGCCTTAATATAATTTTAACAGCAGAAACCACATATTTTTGACTGACTAACCTTCTAATTTCATCCTCCAAGGCGGGAAGAGGAGAAAATAGGCAAGCAGGGTCGACATTTCCTTGTATACTAATATCACTTCCAAGGCGCTTCCTTCCATCCGCCATATCCACTGTCCAGTCAAGACCAATCACGTCAACTCCAGTTCCCTTCATCCGTTCAAGTAGTCCACCATTTCCATTAATGTAGAGCACAATTGGTGTTTGAGGGCACTTCTTTTTAACCACACTCACCATCTGCACTCACAGACTAGGAGGTGTTCAAAAAGGAAAAGCTGGAACTTTGAGATTGCGTGCAACAACAGATAAAGCAACAGCTTCCATACCAAGTATGTTCCAGCTATATAAATAAAACATAAAATACAATAATGAAGAAGATGATGACGACAATAATAGTGACAGCAAAGAAGTTCTCATTTTGAGGTATCCCTTGTTTTAAGATTCTAAGACCTCCTACATCAAGCAACTTATCTGCTAACTCTTTATCTCTGGCTTGTTGATCCAAAAAAAACTCAGAAGACCTAAGAATATAACCCATGTTTCCTGAGTGAACAAGACAGTAATTCTCCATATGACTAAACTGCAATAAGAATGGAGCATGCACATCTTAATGTGTGCAAGTGATTATAATCAAACCTGAATGTCAGTATCAGCCAGGCTTCTCAAGTTTAGAGTAACAAGCACATTACGGGAAGAAGCTCAACAGGACAGTGAACTTTCCCATAGAGCTCCTCAGTTCCACAAACTGTCCACCCGGGTTTCCCAAAGCACTGAGGAAAAGGAAGAAGTACGAAAACCTGAACACAGGGTTGGGACAGAAAATAGTTAACCAGGAAAAAAAAACAATGTAAATTTGAGTTACCTCAACAATGTAAGGCTTAGACCAGCGTTCCCACATATCAGGTGGCAATTGCCCACCCCATGAATTGAAAATTTTGTCATGTCACGGTTTTGCTTGAATGATTTCTCAGTATGCATTACATTCAATTTATAGAATAGTAAAAAGTTATACAAGGAAAGATTTGATAATATACACTCAATAATATCCCTGATTCTATGCGACCTATAAATGGAAACTAAATTGAATAGTGAATATTCCGTTGATACCCCCCCTCAAATTGATGCAGGTGAGTCCACAAACATTAATTTGCTGATAAGAAAGTTATGACGATGGCGACTCAAGGATTTTGGTGAAGATATCGGCGACCTGGTGAGCAGTGGAAACATGGGGAAGGGCAATGACTTTGGAATCTTAGGCATCCCGGATGTAGCGACAGTCCACTTCAATATGTTTGGTCCATTCATGAAACACGGGATTAGCTGCAATCTGAATAGCACTAGTATTGTCACCATGGAGGGGAGTAGGCTGGGACTGAGAAACACCAAGTTTTGCAAGAAGACTCCGCAACCACACAATCTCATAACAGACAGCTGACATAGGAAGATATTCAGCCTCAGTAGAAGACTTAGACACACATTCATGCTTCTTACATTTCCAAGAAATGAGACCAACACCTAGGAAACCACACCACCCAGTAGTAGAACGATGAGAATCAGGACACCCAGCCCAATCAACATCACTTAAGCGGTGAGCTCAAGAGATGTTCCCCCAGGGAAGAACAGACCTCGATGAGGAGTCACAATAAGGTACCGAATAATGAGACGAATAACTCCCAAATGTAGACGACGAGGAGCATCCATAAATTTGCTAACAGTATGAACGGCGAAGGAAATATCAAGACGTGTGAAAGTGAGATAGATAAGACTTTCCACCAACTTCCGATATAGAGTAGGTTCCGAAAGAATGTCGCCTTTATTTTTACGATATTTAACATTAAGCTCTAATGGAGTATCAACAGAGGAGACTTCAGATAAATTAGCCAATCTAATCAAGTCCTGAATATACTTATGTTGATTCAAGAAGATACCATGTGGCGTTGTGTGGACTTCCAATCCAAGGAAATAAGTGAGATGACCCAGATCTTTCATATGAAACACCAATTGAAGGTGCTTCTGAAGTCTCTGAATAAGGACGTGATCAGATCCAGAAATAATAATATCATCCACATACACTAACAAATAAACAATCCCATTTGAACTTTTATGAAGGAATAGAGATGTGTCATACTGACTCTAAGTAAATGAAAAATCCAGAAGAGTGCAGCGAAACTTGTCAAACCATGCCCTAGGAGCCTGCTTAAAACCATACACAGAGCGTTTAAGTTTACAAACAGAATGTGCTGATGGAAGAGGCATACCGGATAGAAGTTTCATATAAATATCTTACTTAAGATCTCCATATAGGAACGCGTTCTTTACAACCATTTAATGTAAAGACCATGAATCGGAAACGGCAAGAGACAACAGAAGACGTACAGTAGTCATTTTAGCAACCGAAGCAAATGTCTCATCATAGTCTATCCCATATTCTTGACGGTTACCTAAAGCAACCAGTCGAGCCTTATAGCATTCAAGCGAACCATCAGAACGAAGCTTGACAGAGTATACCCATTTGCTCCCAATGGGCTTCACAGTCGGTGGACAGGGAACAACAACCCAAGTTTGGTTGGCCTCAAGAGCCTCAAGTTCTGCTGTCATCGCCTGTCGCCAACACTCTTGCTCTATGGCCTGTTTGTAGGAGGAAGGAATAGAAATCGAAGTAAATGTAGTAGACATAGAACTATGGGAGGAAAAACCATACATATCTGGTGGTCGAAGCACACGAGAAGTATGAGAAGAGGAAGTGGCAGGTCATCCGGTGAAGGATTTGTTGTCGATGGAGGATCGGGGAGGCGTGGGAGAGTAGTAGGCTGAGAAAGAAGCTCGGAACCGGTCGTTGGCGCAACCTCCCTGCTAGTGTAAACATACCCTGGCTTGTACCGCAAGAATTGTGTGGGAAAATCTGGTAAAATAGAAAACATGGGAGAAACCACAACCTCGAAAGTCAAGAATAATTGTTTTTCAAAGAAAACTACATTACGGGAAATACGGAGTCGTTGTCTTGTAGGATCATAACAAATATACCCTTTCTGGGTTCCACCATATCTTAAAAATGTACACTTGATAGATTGAGGAGTGAGTTTAGTCCGTTCATGAGATTGTAAATGAACAAATCACATACAGCTAAAAGGGCAGAGATGGAAATATGTGGGATGATGACCAAAGAGCTTATAAAATGGAGAAACATTAGTAAGGGTGGGAGAAGGTAACCGATTGATAAGATACACGGCAGTAGATAATACTTCATACTAGAAACGAGATGGAACAGAAGATTCAATCAGAAGAGCGCGAACCATATCAAGAAGATGGCTATTTTTCCGTTCCGCTACCCCGTTTTGTTGAGGAGTAGAAGGACAAGATCGCTGAGAGATAATACTTTTGGATTGTAAAAAAGATTGAAATGTATTGGACATATATTCACCCCCAAAATCAGATTTTAAGATTTTGATTGAGGAGGAAAACTGATTGTCAATAAAAGCAAGAAAAGCTTGAAAGACAGAAAAAACCTCACTTTTTGCACGAAGAAAGTAAACCCATGTGAATCGACTAAAATCATCGATAAACGTAACAAAGTATTTATAATGAGCATGAGACCTCACATGTGCAATTCTTCATACATCACTGTGAACAATATCGAAAATACGCAAAGCACGAGAACCTTGAGATGAGAATGGCAAAACTTTACTTTTAGCAACTTTACATGAAGCACAATCAAGGAAGACAGATGAAACTGAAGCAAAATTCTTATTACCAAGTAAACCAGAATTTAACAAATGTTGCAACACATTAGTATTTGGATGTCCCAATTTCTTATGCCAATCAAAAACATCTAAAGTAGCAGAATTACAAAAACAAGTTGGCCAACCAAAAGCAAAAAAAGATATAGTGCAATCGTTATCAACAAGTTGACCAGCAGATAGAAGATTAGTGAGCGAGATTCTTGAGAAAAATTTGCCAAGTCAAACTCCAACTGGAACGAGCTGACTTATAGGGCCTGAGATTAAGAACAATATTAGCCTCAATCGTACCGATAATACATGCCATAATTCGAGAATCCTTGATTTTTCAGGCAAGATACTTCTCTTTGTCCTTCTCTTGATCAGGAGGCGAAATGCTTCCATCAAAGTCCATGACGAGTAGTTTTTCCCATTAAAACGTGTTATAGATTGTAATTAATTCTAGATTCCTTTTTTACATACTTTCCTAAGATAGTTTCCTAGGTTTTGTGTATATATATATATNATATATATATATATATATGTGTGTGTGTGTGTGTGTGTGTGTCGTCTATTCCAACGGAGTAATGAGAAGAGAATATTTTCCAATCTTTCTCTAATTCACACGGTATCAGAGATCTAACCTTTTTCTCGAGTGTGTGGTTGATCTTCATACACAATTGACGTCAATTGCGGTGGGTGCTCTTGGGTTTTCGGACGGTCGCTTCTCAGTGGCTTGATCTTTGTAGTATTGGTGTGATCTTCGTAATTTTGGGTCTTGGTTGGAGCAATCATTTTGTTCCACCGTCGGTGGGTAGTGTCGGCGTCTGTATGTGAAGTGTTTTTCCATTATCTATGCGACCTCATCAAGAGTGGGCTATTAGGGTGCTGCAGAGTCTGTGTTCGGCATTCTCCACCGTCGAAGAGATTGGAGTCCGGTTGGTGAATCAATTGATTTGGGCTATGACTGTTTTAGATTTTATTTTGGTATGGCCTTTGGTAAGATCAATTGATTTGGGCTGTGATTGTTTTGGATTTTATTTTGTTAGTAAGGTGGACTGGGCTAGTTATTTACTAGGCCTATATTTATGGTTTAATTAGGCTCACTATTATTGGTTGTTGGGCCAGATCTATATTTATTTGGGTCTAAGTTATTTGTGATTATTTTGATTGTTGGCTTGTTGGGCCTTTTTGGGTTTACTGCCTTGTATCTCTGCTTCAAAGTTATGGCTAAAAAGGAACCCATTGTTGCATCAGATATGGTCCCTGTGATGTCCAAAATCACGGACCATAAACTTAATGGCTCCAATTATTTGGATTGGAGCAAGACTGTTCGATTTTATCTACGGAGTATTAGCAAAGATACTCATTTGATTGACGATCCTCCTACAGATGATTCAAAACATACGTAGCTTAGGGAGGATGCTCGTTTATTCCTGCAAATTCGAAATTCCATTGATGGTAAGGTAATTGGCTTGATCAATCACTATGAGTTTGTTAAAGAGTTGATGGATTATTTGCATTTCTTGTATTCTGGTAAAGGGAACATTTCTCGCATATTTGAGGTATGCAAAGCATTTTACCGTGCAGAAAAACAAGATAAGTCTCTTACGAATTATTTTATGGAATTTAAGAAGACTTATGAGGAGCTTAATATGTTACTACCTTTTAGCCCGATATAAAGGTTCAACAACGTCAACGAGAGCAAATGGATGTCATGAGTTTTCTTGCTGGCCTTTCCTCCGATTTTGAGACTGCTAAGTCATAAGTTCTCTCTAGTTCTGAGATCTCATCTTTAAAAAAGGTATTTAGTCGAGTACTCCGCACTGAAGGTACTCCACCTGTTCAAATCAGTGGTGCTCTGGTCAGTTGAAATAATAATTATGAGCCTGGGAGATCAACCAATCAACGTGGAAACAATGGAGGCAGTTTGCAAGGGTTTGAAACTCGAACACAAGTTTCTGGAGGAATTGTGTGTTATTACTGTCACAAGCCAGGACATACGAAATATGATTGTAGAAAGCTCCAGTATAGGACTCAGAAAGCTTATTCGGCCCATGTTGCGTCCACTAATGAGACTTCTAAAAAGTCAATTATTCTCTCTGCAGATGAATTTGTCAAGTTCTTACAGTATCAAGAATCACTAAAGTCTTCTTCTCCTCTGTCACCGCTATTACTGATTTAGGTAAACAAATACATGTTTTATTTCCTCATCTTCCAAATGGTTATTGATTCTGGAGCCACGAATCATATGACAGGTAATTCTGGACTTTTTTCTACTTTTCAGCCACACACTTCCACTTCTACCGTTACTCTAGCCGATGGGTCACCATCTTACGTTCGTGGGTCTAGCACAATTATACCTACCTCTCTGCTTTCTTTGTCATCTATCTTACATTTAACTAATTTATTCTTTAATTTGATCTCTGTAAGCCAACTTACCCGCACTCTTAATTGTTGCATCTCATTTTTTCTGATCATTGCTTATTTCAGAATCTTATTACGAAGATGATTATTGGTAAAGGACATGAGTCTGAAGGCCTATACATTCTTGACACACTAATACCTTAATCAGTTGCTTACTCTGGTGTCACATCTCCCTTCGAGACACATTGTAGATTGAGTCATCCATCTCTTCCTTTGCTTAAGAAGCTTTGTCCGCGGTTTAGTAAGGTGTCTTCTTTAGATTGTGAGTCGTGTCAATTTGCTAAATACCATCGTCTTAATTCGAGTCCTAGAATTAATAAACGTGCTAGTGTTCCTTTCGAATTAGTTCATTCTGATGTTTAAGGTCCTTGTCATATTTTATCTAAACCTAGTTTTAAGTATTTTGTTACCTTTGTAGATGATTATTTTTGTGTCACTTGATTATATTTAATGAAAAGTCAATCTGAGTTGTTTTCTCTTTTTTGTGCGTTTTGTGCTGAGATTAAGACTCAATTTATTGTTTCGATCCGTACTTTGCGAAGTGATAATGCCAAAGAATATACATTCGCTATATTTCAATCTTATATGGTTCAAAATGGCATGCTTCATGAAACTTCTTGCGTTGATACTCCATTTGAAAATGGAGTGACAGAAAGAAAAAACAGACATCTTCTTGAAACACACGAGCCCTATTATTTCAAATGCATGTTCCCAAACCTTTTTGGGCCGACACAGTTTCTACAGTATGTTTTCTAATTAATCGTATGACATCCTCTGTTCTTCATGGTGAGATCCCTTACGAAATCCTTTTTCTCAATAAGTCATTGTTTCCAGTTGAACCTAAATCTTTGGTATCACTTATTTTGTTCGAGGTGTTCGTCCGCATGTAACCAAATTAGATCGTAAGTCTTTGAAGTGTATATTCCTTGGTTATTCTCGTCTTCAGAATGGTTATAGATGTTATTGTCATAGTCTTAACAAATATCTTGTCTCTATTGATATTATCTTCATGGAAGACACCCCATATTTTCCATCTTCTCCCCCTCCCCCCCCCCCCCCCCCTCC
>OU503055.2:18954277-19001218 GCA_912172775.2 Fraxinus pennsylvanica
ACAAGGGTCAATAGGTTCAAGGCAAACAATGAGGATGTTGATACAGCTCAGTTGAAAGGGTACTCTTGTGACATCAAATTCACAGGTGCATGAAAATTCCATCACTTTTATGTTCTTCTTTTTAACCTTTTCTTGTCAATCCTTAATTGGAGTAATATCTTCTTATAAAACTGAAACCTACGAGGTCTTAGAAGTAAGATATGGACTACCCAACTAAGTGCATTGGGTATTATGTTCTTGGTTCCAGCTTTATGATCAATGGCAGAGGAATATTGCTGCAAGAAAGAAATCTATTTACCATGTTCATAATTCAATTTCTTTAGGTAGTGTATGTATTGAAGTGACCCACAGTTGGAATACAACACAAACTCCTTGAAATTGAATGGTGATGCCAATAGCACAGAGAAATGAAGGCTAATTGTGTTCTTATTTTATATAATAGTTGCCGTTCAATCAGTTTTAGTGGTATAAATGATTTATATATTGCTTCTTTATCTTCCAAAACTCGTTTATATCACAATTAATTTGCAAATATGGTCAGTCTCCTTAAGTTAGTGCATTTATTGATATTGAATATATTGAAAATGCTTGAAGTCTCGTCGGCTTATATAATTCTATTATCCATTTAACTTGCCTATTTTTGTACTAAAAATCGTCGTTTTCAATCCTCTTCGTTTAAAAAAATTTTCGGGGGCTCCGCTCCCGAACCCCCGGGAGGGGGCCCGCCTCTCTCCACCCCTCGTATTTTCGCCTCAGGCCCCAAAAATCACAGAACCGGCCCTGGCTGTAGGGGCAATAGATGGTACACATATTGCTGCGAACATCCCCTTAGAGGAGCAAGCTAGGTATCGTAATAGAAAGCAAGTGATTTCTCAAAATGTTTAAGTAGTTTGCACATTTGATATGAAGTTTACATATGTGCTTGCTGGTTGGGAGGGATCCGCACATGATGGTCGATTGTTACGGAGTGCAATATTACGCCAAGGACATAAGCTAACAATTCCTTTTGGTAAGTTGTATCACTTCTTTGAAAATATTATTTCTCGTACTAGTTATGATAATTAGATAATGACTATGTAATGAGTAACTCTGTAATAGGTAAATATTATCTTGTCGACGCTGGCTTCCCATTGGTTCCGGGATTTCTTGCACCATACCATAGAACTCGTTATCATCGTAGAGACATTGAGGGTCAACGTCCAGAAAGTGGCAATGAGTTGTTCAATTTTCGACATTCATCTCTACGTAATGTTATTGAGAGGACAATTGGTTTACTTAAAAAAAGATTTGCATATTTGAGACATCAACCCTATCACGATATTGACACACAAGCAAAGATAGTACTTGCTTGTTCTGCCATCCATAACTTCTTAAGGATTGATGACGTGGAAGATGTTTGTGAGGAGGACTTGGATATTAGCGATGATGAGGTAAACCCTACACATGTTGATGTACCTGAAGATGACACTCCAAACGCTCACATTTCTTTCACAGCTCAGGAAACATGGTCTAATAAGAGAAATACAATTGCTAATTTAATGTGGGCCGATTATCTTCCCAATCAGAATGCGGGAGTTGATTTTGATTGAATCTGTTTTTTTTAATTATTATGTATTTATGTTCTTATGTAATGGACATAATCTTGATATAATTTTATATTTAGTTATTACTTAAATTGAAGACACATTATATTAGATAGAATTTTCTCATGTCCTTATGTAATGGTTGACATAAGGTTGCTAGATTTTTAAATGTTTTAATTGGAATTTTTGTTAATGGAAACAAATTGTTGGTATATATTTTTTACATGCTATTATTTAATGGTTGACCATGAACTTTTAATATTGCAATAGAGGTTTCATGGCACATAATCGACAAAACTCTACGGCACCTTTTCGAGTTCCTAGACCCACCACTCATTTAGATGTAGAGGAAATAAGTTCAACCGAAGTGGATCCTAATTCTAGGACACGTCATGTACGTTGGAGTGATGCAATGGATGGATGTATGATAACTGCACTATTGCATCAGTTGTTGACTGGTCACAAAAGGAGTGACAACGGCTTTTCATCATATCACGTGTCCAAAGCAATTGAGAGCATGTACAACGGATGTGGAGTCATGGTATCAGATAAGAATGTAAGGGCACGATTGAAGACTCTAAAAAAAGAATATGTTGAAGTTCGTCAGTTGTTAAATATGAGTGGTTTTGGGTTGGATCCTGACACTGGACGTGTTACAGCAGATGCACTAGCCTGGGAAGAGTTTCTGAAGGTATAATATTTCATTGACCAAGGACATATTATTAGTCATTACATTTTAATATCATAGTTTCTTTTAGACATTGACTACACATACAACATAACCCCCTTTTTTTGTAGGGAAAACCAGAATTCGGAAAGTGGAGGACCAAACTTTGTCCTCGTTATGATGATTTGGAGGCTATATTTGGAAATGATTCTGCTACAGGAGATCGCGCTGTAACCGGCAATGACAATTTCTCCCCCATTCATGGTATGTAAAAGATCGTAAATAATAAATATGTAATATTCATTTTATATAAAAAGACTCTAACGAGTTATTTTTTATTATATTTCAAATGAAAATGTGAATGAAGTTGACGATCAAAACGAGGATATGAATCAAAGCCCAGTCCGCGCTCCGAAGCGTAACACCGAAGGAAGAACCAACAAAATTCGACGTCGACGTACAGAATCCCATGATGAGAGCCCCATTGCCCTGTCGAGCATTGCCGAATCGTCTAAAAGAATTGCTAATGCTATGGAGCTAAACCACATCAATTGGCAATTGGTTCTAGAAAAATTACAAGGCATGAACATAGACAAACGTGACATACTTCAAGTCATGAAACTATTTGAGTCGGATGAGAGTCAGGCTAGAGTATTTATGAGCTTGACCGATAAAGATTTCATGCGTGATTTGGTATATGGGAAGCTTGGTCGTGATCCACCTCCGCTACTTTAGGATGGCGTACTTGGATAATTCAACAACCATACGTAAAAGTGTGATATCTATGTTGGTTTGAATTACTACTTTCTAACAATAGAGGATCATTGAACTTTATTACTTTATGTCATTTTTTTGGGAGGCAAATGTTCCTAGATTGGTTAAAGCTCAATTTAGGTGGTGGATTGATGGTGAAGCATTGTTTTAAATGGTTTTAAAGTTGTAATAATGGATTCTCCTATTTTGTTATTACAAATGCTTGTTGCCACCATAATACACCGTTTAAAATGCAGATGTAGAGGATACTTGGTTTTTTTAACTTATAAATGATTTGTACGTAATGCTTTTGTTATTTTCAATTTATTTTAAAAATTTTTACTTTTAAAAAAATAATTGGTTAGTAAATGTTGAATACGTATATGATAAAAGTTGATAAAATTCAATTAATTAGTAAATTTGTCCGGGGTTTGTTTCCCTTGATTGAACAATTTTCATGGAAAAAGTGACAATTTCCATGGAAAAGGTGACAAGTTCCATGGAAAATAGTTGCTATCAAACAACAAAAGTTGGAAAAAACGACAATTTCCATGGAAAATAATGTCTATCAAACACCTAAATATGGAAAAGTACAATATTTTCTAGGTGAAAAATTAAGTCAATCAAACGCATTTAATTGACCATTTCCATGTAAATAATTTCTAGGCAATTGAATTGCCTCAAAAATATTTTCTTTCCATGCAAATTCCATGCTTGCAATCAAACACACCCTTACATCATTGTCAGTTTGTCACTTGTCAAAAATAGGTTGGGCCATTCCGGGTCAAACCTGATTTTCGGCCCATTCTTAGTTTCAATTGTATATGGGTGAGGTTGACCATGTGCCTAACTTTGGGTTTGTTTAACTGGGCTTGCTATCTTAGCCACTTGGGAGTACATGTACAGGGCAACCAGCATCATCCTACTCTCTTGATTTAAAGTGATGAAAATCAACTTGGGAAAATTAGGCTCAATACCCTAAAAAATGAACTTATTTGATTAATACCCTGTTAACTAATTAAAACATATAAAAACGTAATTAATACGTTACAAAATCCCCCAAATCTCTAAACCACGTACAATCTATAGTCACCGATAATTCTTAGATTTACACCTATTTAACAGAAATTACAAGATTTTTAGGTAGAATCTTTACTTTCCTTGGTTGGCATTCCAGTTTGTGGGTCATTTGGAGGTTAATGTCTTTTGAAAGTAAGATTTATGAAGTTCTCTATTGCGATTTCTAGTTTTTGTGAAATTTCAAAGAGTTTTTGTTTGTGAGTTTGGACAAGTGTTTATTTGGCGACTGCCCCACCGTCAACATTGACAAGCTTTGGTCTCTTGTACCTCTCGAAGTCAAGGCACAAGCTCTGGCTCAAAAGGGCTCTGTTGTGCCCATGGTTGATGTGACCAACTTTGGTTTCTTCAAGGTTTTAGGCAAGGGGATGCTGCCGCCAGCCCATCCTGTTGTTGTCAAGGCGAAGCTTGTGTCTAAGATTGCAGGGAAGAAGATTAAGGAGGCTGGTGGTGCAGTTTTGCTTACAGCTGAAGTAGGATTTTTGAACTCTTTTTTTTATTGATATTCCCGAAGTTTGAAGCTATATTATCCCTGGAATTTTGCTTTAAAGTAACTTTCAATTAATATCTTTTTGGTTCATTATATGCTCGGATTATTTGAATTCTTGGTGTGCATTTCTAGTTTATGCTATTTTGAATGTGCTACTGAGCGAGATCAAGCTGAAGTGCATAAGCTTGTTTCATAATTTTGTTATCAACAAGGGATAAATTTGGGTTACAGTTGGACCATAAAGATTTGTAAAATCGCATGACATAAACAAGTTGAACTTTCAATTTATTGAAAACACAACTTTAAGTTTATTTTCACTAGATAGCTTAATCTCTTTTGTGTGAAGCCATTCTACATGTTATGATATAAATCTTTATGGCAAGCAATTTGTCTCTAGGAGATTTGATTGTTTTACCTTTGAGAATTATTACAATTATGACTGAATCAAATGGATTCACGAAAAGGGCAAACATCCAATTTGTTGAGAATAGGCTTTAGTAGATGTTAGGATCCCAGTTCCAAACTTATGAAACTGTAATGTGGAGTTTGATGCATTAATTTGAAGCTTACGCTGCACAGTTCATGAAAAATCATATCTTGTCACTTTTTCGAATGTTAACATTTTTTTTTTAACTTTTTGTCAATTTTTTGAACGTTTGTCACTCTTTTTTTGAATTTATGTCACTTTTTTAGTATTTGTCACTTTTTTATCACTTTTTTTTATTGTTTATTATTATTATTTTTTAATTTATGTCACCTTTTTAGTGACAAATCACTTTTTAATAAACGTGACATTGTATTTCACTTTTGAGTTTGTATTACTTTTGGAGAGTGCGTCACTTTTTTTTAGTTTTGTCACTTTTTTTGAGTTTGTGTCACTTTTTTTAAAAAAGTAAAAAAGTGTCAATTTTTATAAAAAAAAAAAAAAGTGACACAATGTCACTTTTTTCATTTTACACAGTATTTTTTCTTCCTAAAAACATTTCATATGATTTTTTAAAACATCCCTAATTTAAAGGGTATTTTTGTAAGTACCCCAATCAACATTTGAGCATTTGATAAATAAAATTACTTTATTATTGTGTATAAAATTATGAAAATTGGGACATTAGTTATATAAATGTACAATATATTGATAGCATTGTAAAATTTATTTTTATTTTCATAATATATATTACTATTAAGCCCCCGTTTGACACCCATTTTTTATCTCATTCTCATTCTCATTTTTCTACAGTACTCATTTCTAACCATACATTCTCCAAATAAAATAATATTACACATAAACCCAAAAATTCTTCTTACTTTTTAACCACACATTCTTTACATCAATCACTATTCAAAAACTCATTCTTCAAAAGAATGGGTGCCAAACGGGGGCTAAATATTTGTCTAATATAATATATTATTTTAATAGGGAAAAAATAAAACAAGAAATAAAATCATAATCCATATAGGAAAAAATGGAACTAATGTACTTTATTAGGTTTCCAGAGAAGTTAATTTATGTCAACGATATTGCATGGATAGGGATTCTATTTATTTAGAGTTTACTCATTAAGTACTCCTTACCCCCTGTTTGTTTTCCATTTTTCCCTTCATTCTTTGAATTTTTTTTATAGTTGGTGGGCCAACCTGGCCCCCACCATAGAGATGAAAATTCAAAAAAAGTTACTGAAGTGGGATCTCAACGGTCACAATTCTCATTTTGTCAAACAAATAATACACAACAAACAGGGGCTCATAGATAATAGCTCCACCTCCGAACCTTATTTATGCAAGCACAACATTATCTTGATTAGAACTTCGGCTCATTTCAAGTGTCAATATCGTAGAGTTAGCTTGCCTTTATAATACTTATTCACTCGTTGTCAGTATAGATAATTGAAGAAGCTAAAATCACAACACGAAAAAGCTACCATTTTTTTACTTCTCAAAATTTGCTTTTACATGATACAAATTCTTTAATAATTAATTCTTTTTTAAGTTGACCAAACGCACAATCCCAAGTTGGATCCGAAAAGGAGCCTAAGGGAGAGACTAATAAATTAGTTTTAACTTTTAAGTACCACAATATTTCTACAGTCCTAGGTAAATTTTGTGATGGCTAAGGTTTATGAGGTAAGTTCAACATCTATTTGGATATTTTAATGTATTGTTTTGTTTCATAGTACTGAACAAAATTAAACCAAGAAACTAAATCAATTTTTTTCGTCCAACACCAAACATGTCCTAATTTCACTATGTTTAGAGGGGAAAAGAAACTCAGGAAACAGCCAAGATCTTATGAATGACCAAAATAAGCTTTGTTGGCATTAAGCAACTAGGTTTAAACAAGCTCAACCAAATAAGAATTCACCGATAAAGCTCGACATCATCTTGCATCTCCCTGGGTGATTCCTAGATCATGATTTTGAAAGAGGTTCTCCCTCACACTTACGCAGTATTGAACAAGACTGAACAGTATAATGAACAAAATTTTAATATATACTGTAAGTATAATATTGCCGAGAACCATCCCACATTCCCTAGCGAAGATGCACTAAAAGGAAATGTCTTTCCCTTGACATGTTTCTCACCAGGAATGACAACAACGCTGCCAAAGTCGAAGCACTCTTCTTTTCAAGCAAAAAGATAAAATTTTAAGCGATATAGCTTCTTGGAAGCTAACAAAAGTATCAATAGTTTTCATAAGTATCCAGCTCAAGCGGTATATCTAACCCTGTCCTTGAAAGTTACAGACTCGAATCATTCTAGCTAGAAGTGTGTTTTCCAAACAAAAAACTCAGAACCCCAGAACTGGGAAAATAGTGACAAGTTCATCAAAGAATAAGTAGAAGATGAAAGAATTTTCAAAAACAAGGAGTTGATGTCAATCAAACTGAATCCCAAATAAGTAGTCTTCTTCAAAATAAATCTACCTATTATGACTCGGAATGCCATACAAGGAATTCCGTAGAAAAAGAGTATAAACAAGAAAAAGGTTTTTCATAATTTCATTTTTTTTTAATCATACAAAATCATAATTGACAACAAGAATTTGGTTCTTTTTACGAACTGGAAGTGAATAAATCCGCTTGTCTAGAAATTTATTTCAGCCAATTGAACCTTCTCAAACTGTTTCTTTTTAAGAACCCAAAAGATTTGTGCCGAAATAAAAGATGCCAAGAATAACAAAAGGCCTTGATGATAAAGGTAGAGACAACCACTTTTCCAAAATGCTATTGCTGATACAAAAGGCATAATCTTACCCTATATATCCCAGAATCAAGCTCGAGAATCTACCTCAAGCACTATCCATTTGGGCATTTACTTCGAAGTATCCCTTACGAAGATGGCCCATCTCTATGTACAGAGATCATAGGAGAGACAATTTAGCCCTATATCACCCAGGATCAGGCCTAGGAATCCACCTCAAACCTCAAGCACTATTTCTTTCGGCTTTTACTTCAAAGTATCCCTTATATGTGTAGGCAAAGTCGTGTTGAAGGACTAAATATGAAGGTTTGGTCTTGGGAAGATTTACAGGTTTGGTGACTTCAATATAAGTGGAGGAAGAGGTACTCTGGTTTAACAATGAGGTGGGCTTAGAAATAAGTCGTAATCTGTAAAGGGTTAATGATGTTGAGTGGAGGTAGGCGGGGGAGTCGGGGAGAGGAACGGTGGTTGGTGGAGGGGAGAGAGAAGAGAGAGGAAGAGGAGAGCGAGGAAGCCATTTATGCAGTGGAATGGAAGTTTTGGTTTGTGTATATACTAGATTGAGAGTCCCACAATTGGTAGTCAATTGGTAGTTAATTGTTCCGATGGTCACTCAAGTTATATCAAGTTATACCTATGTATTCGATTGCTCATTGTAATTTAAAATGACGAGTTTTGATCACTAAGGGTGTGTTTGAGCCACATTACTTTGGAAGAATGTATTTTGAAATTGTAGATTAATAGAGAATGTGTGGTTGAAAAAGAAGGAAAACAGTTATTGATATGATCGAAAATATTATTTTGTTGAAGAATGTGTAGCTGAAAATGAGTAGAAGAATGAGAATTGTAATTTTAATGTGGCTCAAACAGGGGCTAAATTTTGAAAAATATTGAACGTTACTCATTGACTAACTTCTGTTTCAAATAGCTAATGGAATTGATAATGTGGTTGATGAAATGCATATGTGGCGCCATATCACGCTATTAAATTTTGAGGTGGTCAAATTTTGACCACTAAATTTTGAAAAAGTTTTCGATTATTCACTAAACTTTGAAAAATATATTCTAATACTCACTGAACTTTGAGGTCGTCGAATTTTTGCTACTGAAACGTTAAAATATTTGAATTTTAGCCATTGAGCTTTGAGATGGTCGAGTTTTTGCAAAAATCCTTAAAAACGTCTTTTATGGCTCACAATAAATTTGGATTTAATTAAAATTCACTTTTAAAATTTGGATTTAATTTAATTTAATAACATATTCATTGTGTGTTTCGTTGTAAAATTCAAATATTATGATGAAAATAGCTTAAAATTCTACAAAAATAAATTAAATTTAAATTTAACTAGTGTGTAGTTGGGTAATAATTCCTATTGGTATAGACAATGCTTACAAAGACATGCAAAGAAAGTGACTACTAATTGCAATGAAATACACAATATATTTATTATTAAAATTAAATTAAATCTGAATTTTAACAACGAATTTAAATTCTTGTTTGATGGCCATTATTTTAAAAAATGAGTTCTAATTAGTGATTTTTTGGAAAATGTATAGTAAAAAAATAGGAAAAAAATTTGAGTTTGCGTGTAAAATATTTTATTTTATAAATGTGTGGTAAAAAATGAATGTCAAAATTAAAGAATTTTACTTTAAAGGGAAATAAACAGAGGCTTAAATAAATCCAAATTTATATTGAGCAGTAGTATACTTTCTCAAAGTTTAGTGGTTAAAGTTTGACCATATCAAAGTTCAGTGTCCAAAATACCCACTTAAAAGTTCAATGAGCAATTAAAGATATTTTTCAAGTTTTAGTAGCCAAAATTTGACCATTTCAAAGTTTAAAGGTGTGACGAGGCGCCAAATATACATTCCATCAGCCACGCCACCAATTTTGTTAGAGGTTTGAGAAGGAAGTTAGGCCTTTGAATAACGTACAACGTTTTTCAAAGTTTGATGGCTAAAACTCAATATTTTAAATTTCAGTGAGCAATTGAAAATATAAACATAAGTTCACAGACCATTCGAACAATTAACTCCACTTGGAGTAGAAAACAATGTTCAAGCAAGTAAAAAGAGTAGGACTAGCCCCCTAGGGTACATCCCAACTGACAAAGGACGAGACTCTTAGTTGTTGGTAGTTCAGATGTCGAGAGTTCGATTTGTGGGGCTCTGGAAGGTAGACTCTCTCCTAGAAGACATGATTTATCCTGGAAGCAAGTTGCAGCATGTGTTGACTTGTTCGGTACTTTGACAGATCGGTGGATGAGGCTCTTGGACCCTAGCCAGTTTGGGACACATCCCGCGATTTACCCGATCCGCTTCTTGAGGTGCCATGCGTAGACCCTACGATAAGTCGTCGAAAGTGGACACTTGTGCATCAAAAATAAAAATTAAAAAAGAGTAGGACTAGGAGAATACAAGAATTCCCCCTTCTTTTCTCCAACAATTAGATGTTTATTTTTTCGGGAAAAAAAATATATTTCCTTATTAATTTTATGTAATTTTATTTAAATCGACAAAAATATAATTTATGAATCTAAATTCATCGACTAATATTTATCTTCGTTAAGTACTTTATAATACTATATATTCTTTTAGACTTTATATTTAACTGAAATCCTAATACTTATAAAATATTTTCAACTAGAGTCAAAACAAATAATAAAAGAACAGGATTAGAGCATATACATCTAATTAACACCGGTGCTAATTTTTTTGAAAAGCATCATAACATATCCTAGGTTAATATTTGATAATTCTAAGTCACTGTTTAGGCTCCATTTAAGGGGGAAAAAATCTTATTTTCAACCATACATTTTCTAGTAAAATAATATTATACGTAAATCCAAATTTTTTCTTATTTTTAACCATACATTCTCTTAAAAATTAATATTCTAAAATATTTTTTTTCCAAAATATAATTTTATTAGAGTCCAAACAAGAGCTACATGGCATTTACTGTCACCTAGACGACGAGCTCTAAGCATCCCATATGCTAAGCCCTTGTTCGGGTTTCATTCTCCCGTTATACATTTTTCTTACTTTTTTAATAAAATAATATTACGTATAAATTCAAAATTTCTCCTTATTTTTTATATTTACATTCTTCAAAATATTATTGTTTAAAATGTATTTTTCCCAAAATATATTTTTAATGGAGCCCAAACAAATAACATTACTCATGTCCTTAAAGTTAGTAAAAATTACAATTGCAGTCCTTAACCAAATAAAAATAGATCAAGTAAGTGCTCAATCTTCATCTTTCTCCAAAATGTAATATGCCTTATCTTTTCAGTTTCTTGCTCTTTTTCTCACACCCAGTCTCTCTCCAAAATGCAGAACCAGAGCCCCTCTAAAACCCTAAACTCCACTCTCCCCTTCTCCCATCTCACCTCTCTCTCCAGATTCTCAAACCCACTTCTCAAAACCCTACTCCCAATTCGCCATTTTCCCAAAACTCATAAATCCCTCAAAATCGAATCGCTAACTCCGAACTTTCAATTTCCCCGCCAAAATGGTAGCCGCCTACTGGACTTCCGTTCATTCGCCGGACGGAGCAAGGGAAAGCCTGGAGGCCCCTCCACCGGACGTATAGAGGGAAACTCCGAGGTCCGTCGAGAAGCCAAGCGGAATGCTCGCCGGAAAAGTAAGAAACTGGCGGAGAGTCTGTTTTACAGGCTCAAAAATCCCCACAAGAATTACCCGGATAATTTCTCAGAAGAGGAGCTGCAAATGATTGGTCTGGGCTATGATAGAATGGTTAGGTTCATGGAACAAGATGACCCGAATTTGAAGCACCCGTATGATTGGTACAAGTATGGTGAATTTGGACCCTACTCTTGGCGTGGAGTGGTTTTGGGTGACCCGATTCGTGGAAGAATTTCAGATGAATGTGTTTCCATGATTGGTGAAGTCAGGGATCAAGAGGAGTGGGAAAAGATTGAACAGCATGAAATGGCTACAGATTTTCAGAAAAGATTAGATGCTATGGATAAAAATAAGGGGTTGAGGTACTTTTGGGTGTTTGTTCGGCACCCGAAATGGAGGGTCTCGGATTTGCCTTGGCAGCAGTGGACTTTGGTATGTGAGGTTGCACTCGAGGCTGGGGATCAGAGGTTGGACAAGTGGACTTTGATGGGGAGGCTTGGGAATACATCGAGGGCGAAGATCACGCAATGCGCTGCCTGGATGAGACCAGACATCATATACGTAAAGAGGCCAGTGTACCAGTGTAGGTTTGAGCCTCAGGATGAGTTTTTCCGGGCCTTGACTCCATTGCTAGACCCAGAAACTGAGGCTGATTTCTTGTTCGAGTTAGAGACTGATGATGGGAGGGTGGAGTTGTGTACGTATTTTGGCGGGTTATGTAAGATAGTGAGGGTGAATCCGAAGGCATTTGTCGATGATGTGGTGAATGCATTTAATAAATTGAGTGATGAGAAGAAAGCCAAGTGTTTGGGGTTTCTATTTGAAAATCACCCAGTGTTGTTATTGCATCCATATACTAAGGAGTGGAAGGTGAGGCTGGAAGAAATGGAGTTAGGTTGTGACGCGCCGGATGATGATGGTGATGATCGTAGTGATGATCAAATAATGGATGATGGTAATGATGATGGTGATAGTGATGAAGATGAGGATGTTGATGAACAAGATGACATCGTTTTGGATGCAGAAATAAGTGGAGATGATGAATTGGGAATCAAGCAGGACGAGGATTTGAGTCCGGAAGAGGATGCTAATTATTGGGATGAGGAGTTCAAGAAGTCACTTAGTAGTAACGAAGCAATGGAAAAGCTTGTCAAGAAAAGTATAGAGGTTTCCAACAAGTTCTACGAGGAGCAGATGCAGGCAATGAATAAGGAAACAAAAGGAAGTTCTGTGGATGGAGACGAACTGGCAATGCGAGGTAGAAAGGCTAAAGTGAGTCGAGAAGAATGGAAGTTGCTCGGCTATGGTCCGTTTAGGAAGAAGGTGAAAAAGAGTAAGATTCCTCCGGGCGTGTTCTTACGAGCAGCTGTTAGGCCCTTCACCTACAGGAATCTTGTGAAGGAGATTGTTTTGACAAGACATGCTATAGTGGAAGGTGAGATTGGTAGGAAGAAATGAACCCTTTGCTTGTGTATGATAGAAAGATTGTGAATTGGCACCAAGCGTCAATTGGAATCTGTATCAACTGGTCAAAATTCCTTTTTTATGGCTTCATATGATATCTTTAAATGTACAAGTCTCTTGGCAATTTTGTCTGAGCCAAGTATTGGTGCAGAGAATTACGTGGGGCCCTTCTGATAATCAATTGGAATACGATTGCTAGTTCTTTTCTTGTATTTGTTAATGAGAAATGTTGAATCTATTTTTGTCATACTTTCTCCATTCCCATCTATTTCTTGAAGGCTATTGTGTTTGTGTATGAAGGAAAAGTCTACATGTATATAATATATGTACATAATAGTGTCCATAATATAATGTGGACAAAATCCTGTTGTTGATGTGAAAGTGTGAGATTTGAATTAATAGTTGTATCAAGTGCCACATATAATTATAGACATCATTATGTATAGATTTATGTACATATAGCACTTCTCGTGTATAAATGGTGAAATTGCTTAGGATAAGCCTACTCCCTGTAAAATCCTACCGTGTGTAATGCCCAAAATCCTACATAGAAATAATCGTGCTCGGGGTACAATTTGCCATGTGGCAAACTATGATTTGACAGTTCAATAAAAAATAGTTTTTCAACCAATCACCTTTTTACAACAAGGACAATACCAACAAAGTGAAAGCATTGGAATGTACAAATAGCATTGTTCACGTAGAAATTGCCTTGAATTATTATGTCGTACTGAATATGATAGAATAATAACGTCAACTGTCATTGAAGTTTTTTTTTCTTATAGCAATGGTCACTCAAATTTCTAATGTCGCTACAGTACGAGTCGAGCGGTCGAGCCGACGAGCCGCTCGGCTCGATTGCCATCACTAGTTGTATCAAGTGCCACGTATAATTATGGACATTATTATGTATAGATTTATGTACATATAGCACTTCTCGTGTATAAATGGTGAAATTGCTTAGGATAAGCCTACTCCCTGTAAAATCCTACCGTGTGTAATGCCCAAAATCCTACATAGAAATAATCATGCTCGGGGTATAATTTGCCATGTGGTAAATTATGATTTGACAGTTCAATAAAAAAAAGTTTTTCAACCAATGACCTTTTTACAACAAGGACAATACCAACAAAGTGAAAGCATTGGAATGTACAAATAGCATTGTTCACTAGAAATTGCCTTGAATTATTATGCCTTACTGAATATGATAGAATAATTACGTCAACTGTCATTGAAGTTTTTTTTTTCTTATGGCAATGGTCACTCAAATTTCTAATGCTACACTCATGATCATCTAACATTAAATTTTATGTAGCCATTTAATGCCAACGTGTCACCAAACAATGCTATTTATTACATCTAGATATGAGAATATATTGTGGCCTCAATTTTGCTTAGATTTTTTGCTTAAATCATATAGTAGTGTTTTTTTTTTTTTTTTAACAATGGCCATACTCGACGTAACAAGTAATGCTATTTGGCGACATATTAACATTTAATGGTTTCAAATAAGATTTAATGTTAACATTTTTAGATCGAGAGAACATTAGTCTAACGGTTAAAAATTTGAGTGACTGTTATAGTAAGAAAATAACTTCAGTGACCATTAACATTATATTTCTTACTATCAAGATCATAGACTAATTTTACTGGAAAAGTAAATTACAAACCTAGACAAATGTATCAAAATTAAAACTATGTATATTTTACCTCAATAAGAGATCAGTTGTTCATCAAACAAATTACAGCTTTATCCTAGTAAAACATTGAAAAATGCAGAAATTCAAGCCACCATTCCTCAATCCAGCCATTGTGCAGATTTTTTTCTATCATCAATTCAAAAATGAAATAATGCAACAATTCATAGATTGATGATCATGTACATAGCATATTTCCATCAACTAAACAAAATCAGTACACATATACTTCTATAGTTCTATATAACAAGGCAAAAGCAAGAAATCAACTTAAGTACGGCAAACTTGGAAATAAGTCACTCACAAGCCAGTTTTGTCCCAAAACTTGTTAAGCAGATAGCGAAAGCCTGGAAAGCTGACAAAGGCTGCCTATAATCCATCGTGAAAGTATCATCTCCTACCTTCCCGAATTGGAGGAGCACTGTTTCCTCAGCACCCTTACCACCATGTTGACTTTGATCCATAGTCGCAACCAGTTGAAAATTCTTAACCGATGCAGCCGTGACCCGACCATGAAAATTCAAGCACCAACACTCCAACTGTTCGTGCCACCTTGGAACTTTGTTTTTCAAAATGGTGTAACAGGGATCAGAGGATTCGGGACTCTTCATTTTCAAATCATATTCAGAGTTGTTGACTGATGTTGTTCCATCCGAAGACGGGCACTTAAGTGAGCATACCATCCTCCTTGGACCTCTAGACTTCAAGAGATTGAACTTATAGCACACCTGCCCAACTTCAAAGTTAGCAGCCGGAACTTGAGGACTTATCTGCTTGCTTGCTACACGGCGAACAGATCTGCTGCTCGACGGCTTTGCTCCGCCGTGTGGTGGTTGGCTATCATAGATTGAGAAATTAGTACCGAGGAAATCTGACCTGTGAAGTGGAAATGGACATTTTTGTTAAAATGCACGAAACAAAGAAATTGTCTCAAGCACCCTTGTTAGTCAGCGAAAATTAAAAAAAATGCTGAAAATAGGCTTCAACAAATACTGGGATCAATTATATTGATTTCACCATAGAGAAGGTGAGATACAGGTCTGGTTTGCATTGCAAGATTTGAAATCCATACCTCAATTTCCCGACATATGCATTACTTCGTTGAGAGAAATCATTGGCATCAAGTGAGATAATGTACTCGGTGTTAGTACCATTTCTGTATCTTCGTGCGGCTAAGAGAAACTTTCCTTTGTCCACGAATGCTGTCGCAGAAAAAGTGACTTATTAATAAAATCGCAAAGAGCCAAATATAAGGAAATCCATGACAATATATGGGTATAAAAGGTTGGATCTAAGAGGATAGATGACAAGTACTAAGACGAAGATCCATCGAATCTGTATTTTAAGCTAAAATCCGTAAAAGACTTGATGGATTAAATTCCGTAATCAATGTACTTGTTGATGTAGAAATGTAAAGAGAAAGAAGAGAGAGAATTGGAGAATTGAGAGAAAAATGTAGAAATGATTTAATTATCATTGAATAGATCCAATAATTGTCTACATTATTCCATAGCAAAATACGAAAATGGAAAATTTCGGAAACTTAAAACTAATAGTAATGGTAAGAAAATTCATCAAACATTATTTCTTATTATTTAAGCCTACGGTAAGTGCATATTTTCAGCATGTCTTAAATGAAATCTCGATTACAATCTCCATCATTCTGCCGGATGAAGAGAAATTGGCTTTGGCATATAAACTATAAAGACTCCAACTTTGATTGCCAGCACGCGCAACACGGTGCCAGTACCTGACGGCACAATATCATGTGTGACTACCTGCGAAGACTTGTAAAGAAGTAATTTCCCTTTTTCTGATTTTTTTTGGGACAAACGGTATGCCAAATGTTGTAGCTTTAGAGGGGTACGGTTTAACCAATGAGCAGGGTCCAATACCCAAATTGATATAAATGAGAGAGATAAGATAGGGAAGGACGAAATAAATCGAATTGGCAAATTGGGACAAAAATGAAGAGATGTTTGTCTTGTCCCGATATTTTAAGAAAACACCAAAAAATTTGTACTCATTTTCATAAGGTTTGGTCACCAAAATGGGCCTCGATAAGTCAATAGTACAGGTAAGATGAGGTTAATGGTAGAAAATATTTTGTACATCCTCTTAACTTTGAAGGCTAAACTACAATGCTTCATTCAGTTAAACCAATAAGACTGGAGAAACCACGTAAGTTTTCAGTAAAGGAAGCAAACATCAATCAATCATTTAGCATGTTATCTTCAAAAATTTCCAAAAGAACATTTACTTACAAGGTGAGAGTGCAAGATAAAGGTAAAATGTCCCACTCTTCTTGTCTCGTTTTACAAGACACTGATGCGGAGAATCCCGTGGCCCCGGCTGCAGAATGCGAGAAATTAGCTTGAAACATTAGAAAAATGATTCTACTCAAAATCCAAAAATCATACATTTTACCATTGAAACACACATTCTTAAACCCAATACCGAAAGCTCAAATATAGCGTGGAAAATAGAAATCAACTATGAAAGAAGTCAAGAAGCTCGGCCATTCTGCCTAAAACTAATCTCATGTTTTGTACACAGTATTGCATTGGATAAATGGATCTACTCAACATCCAACAATCATACATTTTACCATTGAAACGTGCATTCTTAACCACAATACCTCATGCTCAAACACAAGCTATTAAAGAAGTCGAGAAACTCGGTCATTCTATCTAAAACTTATCACATATTTTGTACACGGAAGTCAACACTATTTCATGGGATAACAAATAAGATTTTTAAATTGTTTCTTCCTTAATCCTATCCATTGTTACCGAGTCCTGCATAACATTTACAAGTAGTGAATACTTTTGGAAGAATTCATCATTCTATTCCTCTAAATCATGCCTAGATTTAATGGTGCGGAAGCTTTTTTTAATTCTTTGTAATAAGAATTATGTAATAAATAAGAACGATATTTGATCATTCATGTCTTGTATATATTGAATAATAATTAATTCTTATTGAAAAAGTGTACAATGTCCCAATATTCGTAGGCAAAATAAGGAAACTAAATTTTAACCTACATTTAACCTTTCAATACCATACCAATCTTGTTACTATCTAATACAAATCCCTATTCACATTCCAATACTAAGATTCAAAATCAAATATCAGATTATGAACAAAAAAGTTGTAAAATTGAACCTTTTTCAGGGAAGGCGGGAAAGTGATATTGCCATCTTGATTTAATAAATAAGAACGATATTTGATCATTCATGTCTTGTATATATTGAATAATAATTAATTCTTATTGAAAAAGTGTACAATGTCCCAATATTCGTAGGCAAGATTATTCCCCACTATATCAAGACAAGGAAACCAAAATAAGGAAACTAAATTTTAACCTACATTTAACCTTTCAATACCATACCAATCTTGTTACTATCTAATACAAATCCCTATTCACATTCCAATACTAAGATTCAAAATCAAATATCAGATTAAGAACAAAAAAGTTGTAAAATTGAACCTTTTTCAGGGAAGGAGGGAAAGTGATATTGCCATCTTGATGAACAGAGGCCTTCTCCACCACCTCTTTGGTTACATCCCTCCACCGCTTGCACACACACCCGCATGCGACTACGTGTTGACGTTGCGGCCATTTGTCTTCACTTTCTTCCACCCTCTGTATAATTTCTTCCAGTATCTCCGGCAGCATATTCGCCCACGAAACCGGGTTCAGAGAACCCGATCCACTATGACCCGATTCTTCAACGACGCCGTTCTGATGCCTGTTTTCGCCATTTTCTTCTTCCTTTTTTTTGCAGTTTTCATCATTAATATTACTGGTAACATCTGTTTGATTTTCTAGGAAATTGAAGGATTTCGAAAGCGTGAATGAACACTGATTTATTCTTCGTGCCAGAAAAGAACGTCTCGGTGACATTGTTTTGTAAAGAAAAGAAAAACAGTAGAGAGAGAAGTGAGATCTCTGTAGAGAGAAGGCATGAACAAGAAGAGAGGAGAGAGAAGTTTTCTTGAATAAATGTACGAATAAAGTGACGTACCTTTGATGTTAGATAAATCACAGACGAATTGACTGAGGAAATCTAAATGAGTTACACGTGTAGGATTCTTAGTTGACTGTTAATATTTATTTGTCACAGTATGATGGGTGGAGAATTCCTTAGATTTTTTATTACCAAAATTGAGGCTATTTCTTCGTTGACAAATTGACTCGGTCGCAATGCCGTTTTGAACCACAAAACGACGACTTTGAAATAGTTTCATAATTTTACAAATTACAATACCTAATGGCCAATGGAGTTCCAGCTTGCTTACAAATCAAGTTGTTTAAGATCGTCGTATTTGACCAAAAGTCAAAAAGACATTATAGTGTTATCATCGACAAAGCTCGCTTTGACTTTCGAGGTGCCCAACACAATTTATTGTGATAACGACGATGATTGTCTTTTGACCTTTTATTTTTAAGACGTAAATGAATATCATTTCGATTTTAATATCTCGAGATATTAATTGTTATAGGAAGACTAATCCTAGAGTCTAGTTTGGAATTATTTTGAGTTTTTTTATCCCAAGTGATTTGGGTCGATTAAAATTTGGTGAACATTGACGTGATTCAGCACAATATTAAGGTTTTAGAATCACTTAAATGTTTTAGTTGTTGCGAATACGCTGATCGATATTGATTATGTTATTAAGTCAGTAGGGCTTCAAAAATTCTTTCTAGCCTTTCTAGTCTTCCTCTCATGTATGTCATTTCTACACAATATTTTAATCCATCTCCTTGATAGAGGAAACTTGTACATTCTTTTAATATGTTAAATATGATTGACTTAGTTGTTTTTAGGATATTTTTTTTATTTTTTAATCATGATTTAAATTGGGTTTGGAGCAAGACCATGTTTCCTTTTACTCCATCTCACTTGCCTTCACATACATGCACTAATGATTGTCTCTTGAACCTTTCTGTGTGCATAGAATACCGTATACACAAAATTCTACCAGACCATACACAGCACAGGTGGGGTCTGCATTTTTTGCGATATTTTATTCATAATGGGACCCACCTCCATGTGAGATTTTTGGTGAAATTCCGTGGCCATTTTTCTGTACAAATGGTTTCAGCCTTGTCTCTTTAATTGACTAAGGCACTTGACGACGATAGGTCGGATTATCATTTGTAAATCGATATAAACTTTAGTAACTAATAGAGTAACAAAAAAATATTTTACTGACCAATTTGAAGTTTCTTCCAAACTTCAGTTACTATTGTTGAAATTAACTCTTAAAAATTGAAAAGTGAGTTTTATTTTCTCTCTCAAGTAGAGATTTTTTTTTCCTCAAAATCTCAAGGAAATAGCATCCATGGAGAAAAAGGAAAGCTCAAAGTTGAATATCGCAATAATTCACCCGGATCTCGGAATCGGTATTTGTTTTTCTATTATCCAAAATTTGTGTTTTTCTAATTTATTTTGCTTCCTTAATTCATCTTTTAATTGCTTCAGTTGTTTCATGCCGTTGAGATTTTGAAAAGCAATCTTGACGCTCTTTTTTTTTTTTTTTTAAAATGAAATATTTGATTTGGGTTTCTGGGTTTTGGTGTCATTGGAAAAATATTTCCTTTCGGATTTAAATTTAGGATCATAATGGTCAAATTGTACAAAAATAGACTGTTAAAAGTTTAATTTTTTATCATATCACGGGAGTGATTGAGATGCTGAAGATGAGAATTGAGTAACATCTGATCAAAGGCTGCTGGCTGGGAGCTCAATTTTTTAGGCAATATATAGAATTAACTGTACGGGTTATAATTTTTTTTCCCCTTTTTTTATCCGTGTAGGAATTTTTAAGAGCTTCCTCTTTATGAACTGTTACGACATTGTGAGCAAGTGAAGATTACAAGCCTAAACATTGTCTGATGTCGAGTATTATAAGTGAATTTTACAGGGTCCATTTTTTCTCCAGATATTGTACACATCTTTAGGAATTTAGCTAGCATAGAGATAATGCTTCAGTTCAGATGCTATATCTGTTCATATTAGTATTGTTGTCCTTTCCTTTTTTTATACTTTTATACGTCCCAACGATCCATACTGGCATTTTTTCATATGAAGATCAGTGGTTGATTACATATATGTACGGGAATTTACTGTCTCGTTAATTTTTAAATCTCGCTGAGCTTAATAGTTCACATATGACTTTATCTGATACCATCTAATTTGTCTTTCACCTCCCTACATAAAAAATTAGTTACTGTAAGCACCTTGCCAAATGTACCATGATACTCAGGTGGAGCAGAGAGATTAATTGTTGATGCTGCTGTAGAACTTGCAACACGTGGACATCACGTTCATGTCTTCACATCACACCATGACAAAACACGCTGTTTTGAGGAGACCGTTTCTGGTATGGGGTTCTCTTTATTTTTCGCTACAAATTTTGGTTTCTTGTCATTTTTTTTTCTTTTGCTGCTTTTGCCTTTTTAGTCAATGTAGATCCTTCTAATACGAACACTGTGCAGGTATCTTTCCAGTTACAGTCTATGGTGCCTTCCTACCGCGGCATGTTTTCTATCGTCTACACGCAGTGTGTGCATATCTTCGGTGTATTTTTGTTGCACTTTGTGTGTTGTTTATGCATCCTACTTTCGACATTATACTCGCAGATCAGGTCTCTGTTGTCATTCCACTCATGAAGTTGAAAAAGTCATCAAAGGTTCGTAATATTTCAAATTAATTGAGTTCAACATTATTTAATAGTGATCGATGTAATTTTTTTTTTTTTTTTTTTTTTGTTTTTTTAATTTAGGTGGTATTCTATTGCCATTTTCCGGATCTTTTGCTTGCTCAACACACAACTGTTCTTAGGAAAATGTATCGCAAACCTATAGACTATATAGAAGAGATAACGACAGGTCTCCTTGAGCTTCTTCACATGATCTGTGGCAATTAACTTCCTCTGTATTTACTGTACATTTTTCTTTTCTTTTCTTCTTTTTTCCATTTTAGTTCTGATTTCTTAGATGTACTTTCTGAAAAATTTTAGGTATGGCGGATTTAATTCTTGTCAACAGCAAATTCACTGCATCTACTTTTGCAAAGACTTTCAAGCATCTAGATACCCGAGGAATAAGACCTTCTGTGCTTTACCCTGCCGTCAATGTGGATCAGTTCGAGAAACCTACTGCTAACAAGTAAAAGAGACGATATTTATCTTTTGGCATCTTCTGGTTCTAGGATTGATTAAAAATGAATTCTTCTTCATGCATCTGTCCCCCCTCACACCTAAAGTCTCTGAACAAGTTAAAAGACGAAGATACAAGCGGATAAATAATGAATAAAAGCCTCTCTATATTCTAGCAGTCTAAGATCTTGTGTACATTGCTCAAGTTTGAATTTTCTCTCCATCAATCGGTTTGAAAGGAAAAAGAACATAGAGTTAGCTATATCTGCCTTCGCTATGCTTTACACTGATCCACGGAATATCATACAAGGTGACAATGAAAATGGAGTTTCCTTGGTTATTGTAGGTGAGCTTTGTCTGTTTTTTCCCAGGGTGAATCTTATGCATCATATTCACTACATCTAATTCTTCCAGATTTTGTGAAGGATATTCTATCATAAATACATCTCTTGCATTAAGATTTATTTTCCAACTGTTATACGGCTGTACCACAAGCATTCCACTCTGTGGTAATCATATTATATTACTTTCACTTCACTCTTTGTTTTTAGATTTTTTATCATGTAATAGAGACAACAAAATATCGTTGACCAACAAGTGTCCATTTACCAGCTGTTGATCATTAGACGCCCAAACAATGTTGTTTATAGTTTGGGTTTTGTGTGGAGTTAGGAAGGCAAGTATTAATAAACCCAAAATCATTGATGATGTTGTTACTGTACTGTTTTCTCTTTATGCATCGGAAACCATCCAACGGAATATTCCTATTTCTAGGAAATTGTGACTGTTTTCGCTTGTACCATTCCCATCAGCCATGAAATAGCTGGAATAGCGATATTCGTGGACAGCATATGATTGACATTTGATTTAGTCCAAAAGAAATTTGTTGGAGGAGACGGTCAAACTTAGTGTATGATACTATTTTCTTTACTGTATCAATAGACTTTGTCTTATCTAGTCTGCCTAAGGTCAATGAACTCGTCTGCAATATACTCCTTCCTACATGTTAATATCTTCATTGTGTTTGTGTGTGTGTGTAGGTGGGTGAGTGAGTGGGTGGGTTCTTTTGCCGTGATTTACTATTCGTGTTTGAAAAATTACGATGGGTTGTCTGGTTTAGAAATTTGATCCTATACCTAGACATCATTTTTTTAGGTTGTGCACATTTCAGGCAGTTCACGTACTTTTTTCTTCTCTTTCAATGTCAGGTGGTTTTGATAAACGCCTCAGAGAGAATGTCGAGTATCTGGAGGAACTGAAAAACTTGGCAGACAGAGAAGGTGTGTCTCACCGTGTCAGGTTCATCACATCTTGTACTACTACTGAAAGAAACACTCTTCTTTCTGAATGCCTATGTGTTCTTTACACACCTAAGGTGCGGCATAATCCGATCGGCCCTTCAATTTGACTGGTTTTTATATAATTTCCTTTTTCTTAGTAAACATGATGGATGTAGGATGAACATTTTGGCATTGTTCCTTTAGAAGCAATGGCAGCCCATAAACCTGTTATTGCGTGCAACAGTGGGGGTCCAGTCGAGACTGTAAAAAATGGAGTGACTGGCTTTCTATGTGATCCTAGCCCGCAAGAATTCTCTACGGCTATGGCCAATTTCATTCGTGATCCTCAAATGTCTGAGGCAATGGGCAGAGAAGCACGAAAGCATGTAACAGAGTCGTTCTCTACCAAGATATTCAGCCAGCACCTGAATGGATATATCATCGATACAGCTCGAGGAAAGAGAGAATGAGTAAGGCCGTAAACAATGAAGTTGCATGCTTTTATTCTCGATCACTTTCCCAACCATCGTGGAATTACATATTGAAATATTAACTAACGTATAAAGATTTAAACTATAATAAATCCTCAAAAATTAGATCTCATTGTTAGTGTTAATGCAAATTAGTACAAACCTTATATTCCTTTTCTTTTCCTAGTTATTTTTAATTTATTCAATCTTAATTTTGTCAAAAATCATGGAACGTAATCACAAGATCGATATATGACGACTATAAGAATATACGTTATACATTTTATTTTTTGAATGTATGGAGAAACTTACGAGGATATTTTCGAAAATCACTGATTATTACGCAGTCGCTCCTCTTTTTTTTAAGAATTACAAAATCCGATTAACCGTTTATATTTCCTAGTTTTCCATTTGTACTTCTAATATTATTGAAACTATTATCACGTGACATTTAAAATAAGATCATTCCTTTCAACTAAGAGTAACGTCTTTAAATTTGTACAATAATGTTCTATGAAATATAATTTATTGCTTGAAAAAAGTTTATGATTGTGAAAAACTTGTTTGTTTGCAAATAATTAACTATAAGCACAATTAATTGTTCAATAATTAATAGTTATGCAATTATTTTTTTCCTAAGAAGGACGTTTCTCTAATTTCGAAAAATAGAGAGACGTCTCTACAATGATATATTATTATACGAGAGCATTTACTCCGCTGGTTGTCATCCCTAGTTAGTAGTACTTTATAGTACTTTACGTATTATCTTATCTTGACATTTGAAAATATCTTACAGAATATGTGTGTCATTTAACATGTTGTACCACAAAAGCAGCGCTTTGTTACTTAAATATTAACAAAATATTTATTTCATCATCATCGAAGATATCCTTTGAATTAAACCAGCGAGTCGACTTGAAAATTGTATCGACTCCCTAATCGACTTCTTATAATAAAATCTTTTGTTTGGATACTACAATTTACACAGGAAGAGAAGGGTTATCAGCAGGAGAGACTGAAACTGGGGAGTTAACAATGCATTGTTAAAGAGTTCAATGCCATAGGAATTCAAATATTACAAAGCAGATGGCGATAGTTTCGAGTCTTCTCATGATGTTTTTCGAATGGTACGTCCTTTGTGGCTTTGCATGGGAAGTTATCTGTGTTTATTCAGGTCCACCAGTCTAATAAGTTTAGGCATTGGGGTTACTTTGAAGGTCCTTTTAAAGGACATGCTCCTACTGGAGAATTGGTTCAGTTTTATGGGATTGGAATTCTCAATGTTGATGAATCACGGAGGGCAGAAGATGTAGAAATTTACTATGATCCAAAAAAGCTTTTGCAGGTTTGCTTAAAGGCCTGGCTAACACCACAAAGATGCAGCTGCTCATAAATGTCCATTTAATATGTAAAATTTGAATATTCATCCTACTTGGTACCGATGGACATTCAAATTATTAACTTATGGAATGCGTTCTTGTTCAATGTTTTTGTGTATGTTTCGCCCCTGTTTGGTTTAGCTAAAATGCACTGTTATCCCTCCGAGGGTCTTGTACGTATGCTCCAAATGTTCAGTTCAAGTGTGTATAAGTTATGATCGTATCCGATTTACTCGAGTGGCAAACCAGGGGGAAACTCGAACACTGGAGTCATAAAAAAAAAATCAGACTTTTAGTAAATTTTTATAAAAGTTGATAAAATGTATCGTTGATAAGTTTATAATTTTTTTGGGTCTCATGGTGTCGTTGAAATGTTTATAAAAGTTGTAAATGTGTGGTTGAAAATAAGTTTAAAGAAATTATGAATTTTAGAAAAAAAAGGGCAAAAGAGGATCCAAATTCTAAAGCCTACAAAGTGGTTAATTCGGAAGTCTCCTTGTTGGTTTGTTCATTATTATGGCCGCTAACGATCTACATCTTCTAAAATGAAGTGAATAGGGGCGGCAAGAAAGAATTATGTAACTGTGAAATGCTTGGAGATTAATCTGTGTAATGTTCTTCAAACAATAGAGAGAAAATTACACTCTCACATAGCCTTGTTTCGTGTTTAAAATGTTAAGGGGATGTTCTCTTCGTATATCAGTTTTTAGTTTTGAATTCATTTTGGGTTCTGTATTTTAAGTGTCCATTTTGAAATTGTTTTTTTCTTTTTTTTTTTTTGATAATCGTGGATGTCCGGGCCAACTTGCGCGCACCTCGACTAATTCCACGGGGCCCTGAAATTTACGGCCGGATACTCGCCTCAGTAGCCCTGAGGAGACTCGAACTAGTGACCATTGGGGAGCAAACCCAAGGTCTGACCAATTGAGCCACCCCTTAGGGTTTTTTGAGATTGCTGAAAAATAGTTCTTTTTGTTATTTTGAAAAATTATTTTAAAAAATAGTAATAATAAAAATAAAGTTTTGGTTTGGCCTTAACTGAAAACAGTCAAAACTTTTTGGCGTTTCCTTTTTCTTTGTAAATTTTAAAAATTTATTTCTGAAAATAGGTAACTAAACGTATTTTCAGTATTTTCGTAAATTGAAAACTGAAAATAGTTTGAAAACAGCAAAGAGAACATACCCTAAGATTTTGAAAACAAAATCATTAACTAATAATTAGTTTTACTATTTAGGAAATTTTATAGCCGGGTTCCACACTTTCAAAAATAATTTGCATAATTAATAAAAGTTGAGTGTTGCACACATAATATAACAAATTAAGCTTGTAAATTTCACAACAATTTAAATTTTTAGACAAGATTCTAAATTTATCATTTGATGAAAAAGAAAAATGAATTTAACTCACATATTAAATTTCACGACAATTTAAATTTTTAGACGAGATTATAAATTTATCATCTGATGAAAAAAATGAATTTAATTTACATATTACGCATTGAAAGTTGAGACGTAAGTTTATTCAGATCTCTCAAGTTAAGAATTCTACTGAAAGCAATTAGCCTTCAAATTATGATTCTTCTTAATAAAGACAAAGGTGCTCTTTGACAAGATCCATTTTTTGCTTCAACTAAGAATCAAATCTTAGTTCTGCAGTCCCAAGATTATTTTATTACATCTAATGTGATCTTAATTTGATGAGGACAAGCCTCCTTAAAACCCCTTTTGTTTTCGAAGCATCGAGTGAATTATTTTTAATCATATATTCTCTTTAAAAAATTATTTTTACCGTTTGCCTCTAATTTTTCTCCATTTTTTAATTATACATTCTCCAAAAGATTCACTTCCATACCTGCGCTTGAAGTCATTTGACAGGACTTTTGCTTTTATCTGTGATTCTTGTATAGGAGTTTTATGAAAAAAAGTTAAATTAGACCAACTTTCTCTTAAACCTTTCTAATGGGATGAAGTTCTTTCAAAAAATTTCTAACCATAGTCTCAAAAATAATTTTTTTTTTTTCAAAAGTCTTGTCAATTGAATTTGAGCCCTTAAATATTGTAATATTTTTAAGTAATATTGGAATGTCAACCAAATTATGTTATCTAGAATAACTAACTATTGACTTGTTATTTGTGCCTACCTTTTGTCCTTTTTGATTGTCGTGTCTTCCAAGCCTTGGGCATGAAGAAAGCCATCAATCTATTTCCATATTTGTTTTTTATTGCATAAATTAAATTATTTTTTCATAATCTAGAACACTTTGTTTTGGTCGTATTTGTCGTCCATTTTATCAACTATTGTTTGCTACAGTAAACTATTTCTGAAAATTACTTTATTTTTCAACCACATTCTCCAAAAAATACAATTCAAAACTCTATTTCTTCTCCCAAAATGGGAGACAAACAAGCACTTATTATGATCCAAATATAATACTCCATCACATATCATAATTTTCGGAACCGTTTTAGCCAAATTAATTGTTCATAGTCGATCCAGAAGTCTAGAAGATTAAATGTAATAACGTACGACGATACATCAAAGACAAGTTTGACCCTATTAGGAGTCCTTATGCTAAAAGCGACTCAATTATGTGGTCGAGTTTGCGTACAAACTATAAGTCACTGCAGATGATAAGGGCCCTTGTGGATTTGGGACCCCATTGACGTTGCCATCACTTCAAAGGTTCATCCAGGTGAAATGAACACAAGTCTAAGTAATTGGAGGACACATTGAAATTGCAGGCGGCTTAGTTCATTTATACCTACTCAACTTTTCCAGGAGGCATCACAAAATTATACTTGTAAAAATATTCCTTCTTCAATTTCAACTCTTTGACCTAGCCAGCCAACTATATCTATATATCAGCATGCAAATCCTCAACAATATTGGCATTCCACAACTTCATTACATTCTTCAAGCTTTTCACTAATTCGAATCCAATCGAGCTCGACATGGCACGTTATGCACGATTTTCGCTTATTTTGATAGTCGTACTGATTTGTTTCACGCAATCGTTGGAAGCACGTAAGTTTCTCGAGGATAAGATATCTACTTTGGAGGAAAGTTCAGTAATGAGTGCCCTTCCCAAGGGCACTATTCCACCTTCTTCCCCAAGTGAAAGAGGTAATGTTGTGGCTAATGGTGGAAAACTCTTTGGTGTCCAGCCTGGACATGTCGATCGCAGTTTAGTATCTATTCCTAGTCCTGGTATTGGTAATTGAATCTCTAGATGGAACTGCCATGAGACGACTTATTAGCATCTGGTTCTTGATTTTTCTCCCCTAAAACTTCAAAGGAGTTACCTTATCTACACATTCTTGACAATTTTGTAAATTATATATTATTCTTCTCAAGTATAAATCCCTGTATGTTAATCAAAGTAAACTATATGAATGATTCTACTTTAGTTTTACGTTTCTTTAGTAGACGAGAGCTCGTTGCGCGCATCGAGCAACGCTTTGATTGAGCAAGCCAATTCACGCTCGACTTGCCCCATTTAACACCCATATAAATTTCAATCCCTACTTCTAAACCTAACACTTAATAAATCTGCCTTTCTTTTATAGTTTTGTGTATGCTTTTGAACAGCTCTGCATTAAAATAAATTTCTCGACATTGAAATTTTGAAATAAACAAACTATTTATAATACGTACACTGACAGATACGGACTTGTTAACAAATCGCATTTTCCTTTTCTTACTTGTAAATGAAAAACTAAACGCCACAGACAAAGCATGAAAGATAAAATAACAACGATCCGATATAGTCGAATCCTCAAATTGTCGACCAAAGATCAAAGTTCGGCAGAAATCTCCACGTTTTTCATTCAACACATGTAGGTAGTGTTCATGTATATTTTTAAATTTTGTCTCCAACACGTCCCTCGCTCGTAGGCAAGGTTCATTTTCTGACAAGTACACAATTTCTTAAATATTTGATAATGAGACTTAAAACTTGGAACTTTTGCTACATCAGATCTTTAAGTTTAAATGATAAAGAGATATACATATTTAATTATTTAAGCCCAATCACATATTTAAAAACTTATTTTTTTGTTAAACTCATTTTCAACTATGCATTCTTCTAATAAAATAATTTTACGAGTAAAGCTAAGCCTTGGTTGCCATTTTCACACTAAAAAAGCATTTTTTGGTCTTGTCAAGCACATCTGCTACAGTAACTTGATAATGATTTCAATTTCAAATGTTTCTGCAGTTTCGGTTTTGCCCTTCGACTTGTGCATTTTTGTTCAACATACATATCACTGATTTGATTTTATTTATTTATTTCATTGCATTATTGTCCAACCACATGTGTGTTCCATGTGATACACAATTTGCTTCGTTCGGATATCGTGCATATTTTTGACAATCCAAATTTGGAAGAATCTTTTTATTCAATTATTCACTGATTGTGCGTGTACATTACTCTAATTATTAAATTCAATAGAGACATCGAATTATGTTCCCATGTTCGTTCAACACTAGACATTTTTGAAAAAGTCACATTTTCGCATAAAATTTGAAGATCAAAGTTGCTATGCCATATAATCGCGAAGTTGGTCCCTTTCGGCGTAGGTTTCGTCTTCCGCGTCGGTAGGTCAATATCAAACGTGTCATCATTTGTTTCTGCTCTATCAAACGCCTTGTCCACAGCTCTAGATCGACGTAAAAAAATTATGAATGCCCATCATTGCGACAACGACTGCAACTTGGGTTGAAAACGAATAGCTAGGCATACGATCAAGTATTTGTCATCTTTTTTTCTACATACCAAATGCTCGTTCTATGACGTTTCTGCGGACGAGTGTCTATAGTTAAAACTCTCATGAGCATTCCGAAATCGGCGACGACGATCGGATCCATCATCGCGGAACTCCTGAAAATGATACTATATATTTGATCATTTGTAAAAGACCATGTAGCCCGGTCGATGAGCAAACCCGACGTCAATCAAATAATACTTACCCAGACCGGGTAATGGAAAATGAATTTTCGGACTGTGTATAGCATGCGCTAGTCTTCGCGCGTCATGGGTATTCCCGGTGGTACCTGTAAGCTTGAATGTGAAACACAAATTGAAATCGCATGCCACCAACACATTTTGCGTCGGCACTCCTTTGCGGCCTATAAAATTCACCAGCTCGCTACGCGGTAGCACAGCTTTACATCCGTTCCATCAATAGCACCAAAGTAGTCTTGAAACAAATGATGCTTCGTGGGGTCCGGCTTGTGGGCCTGCTCACCCCTATTGTAGTCCGATCTTGGTTGTATGAGACGTGTTGATAAGGCGACGACAGCGATGAATACCTCCTTAAAATAATGGCACACTGTTTGCAACAATGATTGAAAATAGTATTCACTTGGCAATATCATTTTCCATGAGCTGATATACACAAGAACATTCCAACTTGCTCATAGATATCGACATGTTGCCTATTGCGTAAGCCATATTTGTCAAGCAGAATATGTGCGAAGTGTCGAAATAGTTGTGGATACGTTCGGAACTCTTGATAACATATCTTGGCGGTATCTTCAATTGCTTCCTCATGAACAATTGTCCATTTCTTGAAGATGGAAATCGTCGAATACGATGACGTTGTTTGAGATAATTGTTCCTGGCATCGCTTACTGAGATATGACAATATGTTTTCTACTAGCGGCTAAGAAACTTCTCATCATTGACTTCTTCTCCGTCGTCGGATCCCGATAAAAGCGCAAAATTGAAGTTGAGATCATCTATTGATGGAAAATGAAGATCACCGAAATTTGCAATATTACAAAGATTTTTACACATCGAACAAAAAATTCACCATTCATGTGGCAACCAACGAAGTTATATAAGAGTGAAGAATCATTTCCCATGTTTCATTTACGTGAAATGCAAATAATTGTACCACTCGGTTTGAAAAATAGGTCGCTTGTACATTTTTGACATACTACAGTTTTCGAGCAGAAACCTTTTTCTTCTTCCCTTTTTGCCTGCTCAACGCCAACTTCCTCTTTTTGCCGCTTTTGGCATTCCACGTGTGCATGCTTGAAGTATTTTATGTTTGTCGCCCTCATCGCTGGAACCAGTAATCTCCTCCTCAACAGGGATTGCATCCCTATGGTCTTTGAGAGTACTGTCCTCAAACAAACTGAAGCCCGTACGACATAACTTCATCGGAGTGATTGCGTACTTGTCACCGTCGTAACTATCTCGTTAACGATATCAAACATAGATATCATTCACGTCTTTATCCTTGAAGTCCTTGTACTCCTTGTTCTCCTGCAATTGCGTTAGTACTTTTAATAAAGGTAATGTGATGCGGATATCGTAATGTAATTCGACAATGGAAAATCCATAAGTGTAGCCTATTAAATTCAACAAATTTTACACAATTCCCATGCTAGATGACTGGTGAGTGTAAGAGATGAGGTTACGAATACAAAAATTTGATCATGAAGGTAGATGAGAGAAATCAAAATCTGCTCCTACGTAACGAACTGTGAAAATGTTACTTCCAATGCTCGTTACAAGTTCAGTATCCCTATAGTTAGCGGTGAGTTCAGTGTGTAACACAATATGCAGCCAAAATTAGAAGGTGACCAGAGTTACATCATCATAACAGCGCAACGAATGAGAACTAAGTAGACCCGATGTAACCAACAACCATAACCTCACGCATTGACCATAACATACGTCGAAGTGAATGTCTAACAGTTATTAAAAACCTCACCTTCAATTTTCGGGTCCACCATTCGTCGGATGCTACGATCGGACACTCGACGGGTTGTATAAGACCCATATACATGCTAACAATTCCGTTTGTGTTCCCGACAAATTGCGTCCCAATGGTTGCCCAATGGAGTTTACTCCAATTGTGGCCTGTTGTTTGGTTGAACAACATCAGAACTCGTTCCACCCAATTTTGTGAAACACTTGTCGTGCCGATGGCCTTCGGCAATGGCCATTTCACAAGTGTTATGAACGATCGCCTTTCTGCATCTCTCCATCAGCATATTTCTTGGACGACTCAACATACATTAACGAACCCGAACCGCGAATTTCACCGGTCTGCAAGTCGAAGAAATCGATTTGGAAATACTAGAAAAAGAAAAATAAAACATAGAAATTGCGATAGCATACAAGATATGGAAAATCCACCTGAGAATTGAATGGGTCCATGCCTGCAGTGTAGTCTCCGGAACTGGCGTGGAAGCTCTATTACACTCGGAGTCAACCAGTTTTATGATGGGGAGCACCGTAATTCTGGTCGTCTTTTTCGCTTCTCCGCCAATTGCGAACTCTTCAACGTCTTCTTCGTGTAAACATGAGCGTACAATCACACACCAAGTTTTCGTTTCTTCAAGACCCGCTATGTCAAACTGATGTGCGGCTGACAATTGAAGAAGTGGAGTCAACCAATTTTATGATGAGAGAGCAAGAACATTTCGATCATCTCTTCCAAATCGCGAACTCTTCAACGTCTTCTTCGTGTAAACAGGGGCGTTTTATATGCAACCAAGTTTTCGCCAGTTGAAGAGTGATAGTGCGACTGGAGCTTGAAGAAGTGGTCGGAATAAGGTAGTTGGGTACCCAGAATCGTCTTTTCCTTTCAATTGAAACTGTTACGTATGGGTAGGTGAGAGTTGGAAGGGAAAAAATCAATGCATTTGTTTTGGGTAAAGGGTATAATCATTTCTAACATCTCACTGTTTGCACAGTGAAGATTGTACTGGGATGTCGCCAACATTGTTCCAACGTTCATATTTTTTCTACATTTTCAGAATAAAATCTGCCCCAAATAGGGACTAAATTTTTCCTACTTTTTAACCACACAATTTCCAAAAATTGGATTGATTGAATGTGCTGAAAGATCGAATAGGCTTTTGGTTTATTAGTATCAAAGTACAAACTCTTAACTGGGAAAAGAGTCGAGATCATTGTTGGGATAGCAAAGGGACTAGAGTATCTTCATGTGTATCGCAATTCCACTATTATTCATCTCGACATCGAACCTCAAAATATCCTCCTCAATGAAGCGCCTGTTTGAGCCCTATTTTTTTTCCCCAAAATGCATTTTGAAATAATATTTTGATGAGAATTTGTAGTTAAAAAATAAGAAAAAAATTATTAATTTGCGCGTAATATTATTTTATTGAAGAATGTATGGTTGAAAATAAAAGATAAAAAAATATATTTTAAAAATAATGAGGTCGAAACAAAAGTTAAATGACGGATCAAATCTAGATTTCAACTTATTTGTTAGAATTTGGGTGTGACCCGAATTCTTTGTTGAAATAATTGAAGAATTCTAATTGAAGTGCACATCAAGAAGAATTTAATTTGGAATGCTATTGGGGTCTTATGTTAAGTTGAAATTCCATTTTGGAAGCCCATTGAGAGTTTGAATTTGTTTTGGACTCGATTTTTTGGTATCCTACTTCATCAACAACTCTATTATGAATGTTTGGACATCCCCTACATGTTGCCTATAAATATTAGGATCTTCTATACAATTTTATAATGTGAGAAAAGAAATTACTATAACTTTAGGATCAATTGTATATTTCTCCATTATTATTAGTACAATAAATCTCCTAATTTATATGTCATATTTTATTGTCTTCTTTTATTCTTTTGTTTGTGATATTGTGTCATATAATTTCAACATCTCAATCTGGTGGTTGGTTTCATATCAAGTGGTATCGAGCGATACGTGATCCTTAAATTTCCAATAATTGGTATCCGATATTTTGAGCATAATTAACACAAAAAATGGTATCAGAGCAATTACGGTATCTTATTTGTTTCACAACAAGTGGTATCAGAGCCTAGGTTCAGCAGTTCCGCAAGAACGCAGGGTTTGATTTATTCGAAGTTTTTTTGTTTGTGATGACTTTCATGAAGTATGACATTCTGCTTTTGAATGGGAGCACTAGATGTTCGCTATGGCAAATTAAGATGTGTGCAGTACTCGCACAGTAGGATTTGGCTGATGCGTTGTTGGGAATTGAAAAGATGCCCGCAACTTTGACTGCGGAGGAAAAATTACGGAAGGATAAGAAGGTAGTTTCTCACATTCATCTTCATCTATTCAAGAAGTTTTAATGGAGGGTTCAGCAGCTGCTTTATGGTTGAAGTTAGAGGAATTGTGCATGACTAAAAATCTGACAAGCAAGTTGCGTCTCAAGCAACTTTTATAATCTCATCGGATGGCAGAAGGAAGATCATTGGAAGATCCACTGGTTGTATTTAAAGAGATCGTTGCTAATTTGAAACTTTTGGAAGTAAAGTATGATGAAGAAGATTTGGCATTGTCCTATTGTGTTCGTTACCCGCTTCGTTTTTTTAATTTAGAGACACGATCTTGTATAATTGTGATACTCTCACCATAGAGGAGGTATATGCTGCTTTATTTTCAAAAGAGAAGATGAAGCATCTGGTTTCAGAGGTCGAGATGGAGATGACCTTGTTGCTCATGGTAGTTCTGGAAGGGGCAAATTGAAGTCTAAGTTCAATAATTAGATTTGTAACTTCTACAAGAAGAATGAGCACTTGAAGAAGGATTGCTACAAATTGTAGAATAAAGAAAGGTTGGCTGCAAGTCGATATGGGAAGCAATCAAAGACTTCAGGTGAAACAGACCTCATAGAGAACATTGTAAGTAAAAGAGATCTCTTGGCTATTTATGATATCGAGTCTAAACAGGGGAGGATTGGATTCTGATTCAGCATGTGTGTTTCTTATGTGTCATAATAAGGACTTGTTTATTACATATGAAACCGTTTCCAAAGATGTTGTGGCTATGTGAGACAACACACCTTATCGGGTTGTTGGAATTGGTGCGGTCAGATTGAAGCTATTGGATGAGACAATTAGGACACTTGACCAAGTTTGACATGTTCCGGATTTGAAGAAGAATCTCATCTCGTTGTCTTTCTTTGATTCAACTGGTTATGAGTTCTTTGGTGAATGTGGAGCTTTGAAGGTTTGTAAGGGTGCTCATGTTGTATTGGAGGGACATAAAAGGTCTCAATTATATATCTTGCAGGGTCGTGCAGAATCTAAAAGAGTCAATCAGCACAAGTTCAGTACCGTGGTGGACATTCAGTTTAGTACAATACTTTTAGGAGCTCGTAAATGGTCGGATTTGAAGAATACTGCTTAGTAGAGTTCAGGAGATATGGATAATGTCTCTTTGCCACCATCACATCCGGTACCATTGTATTCAATTGCCATGGATGGACCAAGTGGTAAAAGGTATGTGGATGCTGATTTTGTTGAGTAGACTTCCAGCGTAGTGAAGGTATACAATCTAGCAAAGGGCATTCTTTAAAAACATTTGGGTTTGATTCTGTTTTTGGGTGTATTACAACCCAATTTGGTGAATTTTAAAATCATTATGATTTTTTAGGAATCTGAGGTAATTCTATAGAGTAGTGCTTAGATTCATTGGAAGATGTGGAGTATTTTGTGTTGGTTGAAGAAATCAGTTTTGATTATTGTTGAAGAGTCGGTTCATTCCTTGTAGACGGATTTTCTTCTCCAAATGGAAAATATTTTGGAGTTTTGTTCGTTGTAATAGAATTCGTGTCAATGTGGAAATTGTTAGAATTTGGGTGTAACCTGAATTTCTTGTTGAAGTAATTGAAATGCACGTCAAGAAGAATTCAGTTTGAAATGTTATTTCAGTTCTATATCAAATTGAAGTTCTATTTTTGAAACTCATTGGGAGTTGAAATTTATTTTGGACTCGATTTTTTGATATCTTATCAACATCTCTACTTGGAGGGTTTGGATATCCGCTACATATTGCCTAAAAATATTAAGTTATTCCATACAATTTTATAATATGAGAATAATGTGAGAAAAGAAATTACTAGAACTTTAGGATCAATTGTATATTTCTCATTTTTATTGTTGCAATAAAATTTCATAATTCATCTATCATATTTTCTCGTCTTCTTTTATTCGTTTGCTGGTGATCAAATATTTCATTATTGTGTCGTATAAAACTTCAACATCTCAATTCGGTGGTTGGTTTCATATCAAATGGTATCGAGCGATACGTGATCCTTGAATTATCAACAATTGGTATAAGATATTCTAGACATAATTAATACATCATTTGTGCAGAATATAAGCAAATAGTTATGAAAAAAAAAATCTTCTTTATAGTATAGCAGGCACATAAAAACAATAACTAATATAAAAGGGCTATGCTACAATACGAGGGCCACGTAGGCCCACCTTCCTTTTCGAAGGAAAAAGTGACAAAAAAGTTCAGACCAGGCGAGTTATGGCTATCATTTTTCATGAATGATTAAGGAGGAAAATATTTCAATCCATGATGTTGTCGTATCGGATGTTAAGCCTAATTATCGCGTTTATGGCATGTTACAAGGTAAATTCGACATGATAATATATATAAATAAGAATGTGAAGTTAAAATTTTGTTTATCTATCATCTAATACCTTTTTCACAAAACATGCATAATTAGAAAATGTTTGGTACGCAGTAATCGACACGACTGCAAAGTACAATGAACAAAATTCTTACGTTTTCCTCTTTAATGCTATCCAGTATCAATAAATCTCCTAATTTATATGTCATATTTTATTGTCTTCTTTTATTCTTTTGTTTGTGATATTGTGTCATATAATTTCAACATCTCAATCTGGTGGTTGGTTTCATATCAAGTGGTATCGAGCGATACGTGATCCTTAAATTTCCAATAATTGGTATCTGATATTTTTGAGCATAATTAACACAAAAAATGGTATCAGAGCGATCACGGTATCTTATTTGTTTCACAACAAGTGGTATCAGAGCCTAGGTTCAGCAGTTCCGCAAGAACGCGGGGTTTGATTTGTCCGAAGTTTTTTTGTTTGTGATGACTTTCATGAAATATGACATTCTGCTTTTGAATTGGAGCACTAGATGTTCGCTATGGCAAATTAAGATGTGTGCAGTACTCGCACAGTAGGATTTGGATGATGCGTTGTTGGGAATTGAAAAGATGCACGCAACTTTGACCGCGGAGGAAAAATTACGGAAGGATAAGAAGGTAGTTTCTCAAATTCATCTTCATCTATTCAAAAAGTTTTAAATGAGGGTTCAGCAGCTGCTTTATGGTTGAAGTTAGAGGAATTGTGCATGACTAAAAATCTGACAAACAAGTTGCATCTCAAGCAACTTTTATAATCTCATCGGATGGCAGAAGGAGGATCATTGGAAGATCCACTGGTTGTATTTAAAGAGATCGTTGCTAATTTGAAACTTTTGGAAGTAAAGTATGATGAAAAAGATTTGGCATTGTCCTATTGTATTCGTTACCCGCTTCGTTTTCTTAATTTAGAGACACGATCTTGTATAATCGTGATACTCTCACCATAGAGGAGGTGTATGCTGCTTTATTTTCAAAAGAGAAGATGAAGCATCTGGTTTTAGAGGTCGAGATGGAGATGACCTTGTTGCTCATGGTAGTTCTGGAAGGGGCAGATTGAAGTCTAAGTTCAATAATTAGATTTGTAACTTCTACAAGAAGAATGAGCACTTGAAGAAGGATTACTACAAATTGTAGAATAAAGAAAAGTTGACTGCAAGTCGATATGGGAAGCAATCAGAGACTTCAGGTGAAACAGACCTCATAGAGAACATTGTAAGTAAGAGATCTCTTGGCTATTTATGATATCGAGTCTAAACAGGGGAGGATTGGATTCTGATTCAGCATGTGTGTTTCTTATGTGTCCTAATAACGACTTATTTATTACATATGAAACCGTTTCCAAAGATGTTGTGGCTATGTGAGACAACACACCTTGCCGGGTTGTTGGAATTGGTGCGGTCAGATTGAAGCTATTGGATGAGACAATTAGAACACTTGACCAAGTTTGACATGTTCCGGATTTGAAGAAGAATCTCATCTCGTTGTCTTTCCTTAATTCAACGGGTTATGAGTTCTTTGGTGAATGTGGAGCTTTGAAAGTTTGTAATGGTGCTCATGTTGTATTGGAGGGACATAAAAGGTCTCAATTATATATCTTGCAGGGTCGTGCAGAATCTAAAAGAGTCAATCAGCACAAGTTCAGTACTGTGGTGGACATTCAGTTTGGTACAATACTTTTAGGAGCTCGTAAATGGTTGGATTTGAAGAATACTGCTTAGTAGAGTTCAGGAGATATGGATAATGTCTCTTTGCCGCCGCCACCACATGCGGTACCATTGTATTCAATTGCTATGGATGGACCAAGTGGTAAAAGGTATGTGGATGCTGATTTTGTTGAGCATACTTTCAGTGTAGTGAAGGTATACAATCTAGCAAAGGGCATTCTTTAAAAACATTTGGGTTTGATTCTGTTTTTGGGTGTATTACAGCCCAATTTGGTGAATTTTAAAATCATTATGATTTTTTAAGAATTTGAGGTAATTCTGTAGAATAGTGCTTAGATTCATTGGAAGATGTGGAGTATTTTGTGTTGGTTGGAGAAATCAATTTTGATTATTGTTGAAGAGTCGGTTCATTCCTTGTAGACGGATTTTCTTCTCCAAGTGGAAAATATTTTGGAGCTTTGTTCGTTGTAATAGAATTCGTGTCAATGTGAAAATTGTTAAAATTTGGGTGTAACCTGAATTTCTTATTGAAGTAATTGAAATGCACGTCAAGAAGAATTCAGTTTGAAATGTTATTTGAGTTCTATATCAAATTGAAGTTCTATTTTTGGAACTCATTGGGAGTTGAAATTTATTTTGGACTCCATTTTTTGATATCTTATCAACATCTCTACTTGGAGGGTTTGGATATCCCCTACATATTGCCTATAAATATTAAGTTATTCCATACAATTTTATAATGTGAGAATAATGTGAGAAAAGAAATTACTAGAACTTTAGGATCAATTGTATATTTCTCATTTTTATTGTTGCAATAAAATTTCATAATTCCTCTATCATATTTTCTCGTCTTCTTTTATTCGTTTGCTTGTGATCAAATATTTCATTATTGTGTCGTATAAAACTTCAACATCTCAATTCGATGGTTGGTTTCATATCAAATGGTATCGAGCGATACGTGATCCTTGAATTATCAACAATTGGTATCAGATATTCTAGACATAATTAATACATCATTTGTGCAGAATATAAGCAAATAGTTAGCAGGCACAGAAAAACAATAACTAATATAAAAGGGCTATGCTACAATACGAGGGCCACGTAGGCCCACCTTCCTTTTCCAAGGAAAAAGTGACAAAAAAGTTCAGACCAGGCAAGTTATGGCTATCATTTTTCATGAATGATTAAGGAGGAAATATTTCAATCCATGATGTTGTCGTATCGGATGTTAAGCCTAATTATCGCGTTTATGGCATGTTACAAGGTAAATTCGACATGATAATATATTAAATAAGAATGTGAAGTTAAAATTTTGTTTATCTATCATCTAATACCTTTTTCACAAAACATGCATAATTAGAAAATGTTTGGTACGCAGTAATCGACACGACTGCAAAGTACAATGAACAAAATTCTTACATTTTCCTCTTTAATGCTATCCAGTATTGCCTAATTTACCTTTGACATATTTCCAACTAGAATTGAGAGCTGTTTGGAATTCATGATCAGTTAAGATACACCTGACATTGAATAACAGTCTTCCCGATCCTGAATCCTGGAACCACTGTGAAAGCCACACGAGGGTTGTTTTCGAGTGTGCCATCCGATGACAAGAAAGCCTCATCGCTTAAGCTCTGCATATAAACTTCCGAAAAACGACTCTTCTTGGTCACTTGAAAGATTGAGACTTCGGGATCAAAAGATAACGCCAGGCAGTGTAGAAGCCATATGCGCTTTGCCATCTCGGCAAATGACAGGAAGAAGGGGACTTCCGGGTATTCGCCTGAATTCACTGATTTCCACCGATCCAAATTGCCAGAAAGAGATGCTTCCATCTTTGGGTGCATAAGTCGCAAGTATTTAGTGCGACAAAACGTTGCAAATGTAGATTTAGGCTTCCCAGCTAAGTAATCAGCTGGTCTAACAGATTTCAACTCCATGAATTTATCAAAGAATAGCTGTTGTCGTTTTTTCTGCTCAAGCAAGGACTCGTGTTCGGTTGAGAAATTTGGGTAATTAAAACCATCAAACATTTCTTTGCAAACAAAGGATTCAAAAGCAAAACATTTGTGGTTTGGCTTCCAGAAAAAAACATCTGGTTCAATCGAACTGGCTGCAGCATCCAAATCCCACCCTGCAGATTCCATCTCACTAATTAGCAATCGCACAAAACTCCGAACTGATTTTATTGACTGCCCAAGACATGCTACAAAATGGCTGGGGCTTAACGCAGATAAACGAATATTGTCAGGCACGGCTAACTGTTCACTTGAGTTTAATCTCTTCTCGAGTGACTTATTATCTCTGTTCGCTTCTGCTAATTTCTCTTTAAGAAAGGTTATTTCAGAGTCTTTAAGTTTAAGCTGATAATCCCATTTCTTACTCATAATTCCGTAAGTTCTCAGTATACTCTTCTGCTCTTGAATTTCGGCCAAAATCTGAGTAGCCTCTGGAGACGTGTCATTCAATTGATTCTCTAAGTAACAATGCTTCAGTTCAGACAAATTCATTAGCTCTGAAACTATAATCTGATCTGCAGATTGAATCCCATCAGCATCATAAGGAGACTGCGCAAACTGCAACTGGGCATATGCTGCTTTAACAGTAGAGAGGCTAGCAAACAGTTTGGAAAGAAAAGCTTCCAAAACTGCCCTATCTCGAATCTCCTTGTCTTCATTGTCCGAGGGAAGTTGGGCGTTCTTAATCGGATCATTAATTATCTTCTCTTCGGATATAGTCTTTTTGATTCGATCATCTGAACCTTTCGCTGTCACATCTCCAATGTGCAAAATCTTAGAGAAAGTGCGAGCCCACCTACTTTTACTCGGGGTAACTGCAGATCGCTCGACTGAAACCATCTGAAAAACAAGAAAATCATAAATGATGAGGTTGCTCTGTAACAAAGGGCAATTCAAACGTTAAGGTAACAACAGCAATACTTCTGAACAGTTAGAGAAGAACATAATATTTACGATAATGATGATAATGAACACGAAAGTTAAGTATAATGATCAATAAGCATGTCTCGATAAAAAGAAAAAGCAAATACTTTTACACTAAAAGATTGAAGAGACATTAAAGGTATATGGAAAAACTTTTGGTTTTGCCTTTGAAGCTTGAGATAACGGAAATTCCACCTGGTATGCATCTAATGCCGTGTAATCTGGAAAATGATGACTCATTACACCATCAGTGCTTGAGTTAAGGACATGAATAAAGTCGATAACTGTTTAATTGGAGAAAAAATAACTTTTTAAAAGTATGGTTACTGTCTCTGAATATTCTATGACAAGCAAGTTGGCCATATAACACTAGAAGTTAACTCCCATGGGACCAAACTTCATAAAATATCGAATCCATTATAATGGTATGTGGATGATTCCAATAACTACCTGGAGGAATTAGACTACTAGTTTCTTTATTTGTCTCGTAGACAGCTGGAGCTAGCAATATGAAGCCAAATCAGTATAAAAAATATTTGACTGGATCCCATTAAATAGGTAAGGGGGCGGCAAATTATACGCGTTGTTGTTCAGAAATTTATTTATGCAACATCCTAATCAACGTGCACATCTTGAGTACAAATTGATCACATCGCAGATAACAACACATATTAAAATATCCTATAAGGCTCAATGCTCAAATAGGAAATCCTACAGTTAAACAAGAACCCGAATAAGCATTCAACGACTACCTTTTATTGCCAACAAGTGAGGTTACGTCAATGTAACGGTTTAGCAGCCGTGCAAATGACAACCATGTAGGTGTCATGCAAACACAAGTGTAACCCACAACTCGACTGATGCAATTAAGACACTATACCACACTTCAGTAATTGTATGCCCGTATCATCAATGAGTAAAAAGCACAATTGTCAAACAAAGATATGTTCAAAACACTCACTTAAAACAAACCGCGCATCCAACTCCGCCCCACAACTTTAAATGGTCATATTTATGTGTCCTCAATTATTCCTATGGAAGAACTGATAAGAGTTCTCAATTGGAACACTAAGAGAAAAATAAAAACACATCACATGATTCATGATCTTGATTTCACATCAAGGGTCCACAAATATCTACTTAATATACAATATAATCAACGGACGAAAACACAAGAAATTCTGTCGTGGCCCCACATTCACTCACATGACAATAAAGTCAATACATTCTTGGACACACGGTACTCACATGGCACAAAAAATAATGAGGTCGCACGTTAACAAATGTAGGGAATTCCACAGGTGATAAAAAACTGATATACAGGCAGATTCAACGTCACCAACATCAACATTTGACGAGAAATCACCGTTCAGTTTTACTCCCAAGAAAAATTACAGTTACCTTCCAAACACCCAGAAAAGTCTCAGAGTTTAAGCTTCTTTTCAGAGCAACGTGAATCCCACCATAATCGCACACTGTAACTCTGTAATTAAAAGAAAACCCAGAAAACCATAGCTTCATCATATACATAAACATGGATACACGTATATGAGTGTGTTTTTGTGCCAAAAACAGAAAATTCTGAGAGCTTTATTTCAGAAAAATCCAATCTTTACATGGTGTCAGAATCACTTAAAAAATGTTGCTACATGTTTTTTTGGGGAAAGTTGGAATCTAATAATGGAAGAAAAGTGAATAAATAAATGCATAACATAGAATGATTTTCTCTCTCTCCAAAGTCCGAACCTCAAACACGTACCTTGGAAAGAAACTTCCTTGTGTTCGAAATTAAAAGTCTTGATTTTGAACTGGATTTTTTACTGATGGAGGTTTTAAACAAAGGAAATCAAGAAAATTAAAGGGATTTTGTGGCAAGATCAAAGGACAGCTCTCTGATTTTTATTTTTTTGAGAGATAATCAGAACTTCAAAAGAGAGAGGAGGAACAACAGACAGGTATAGAGAAAATGCTGGACAGCAGTGTCATTGGGAATTAATGCACCAGTGTGGGGGGTACATATTCATTATTTTTGTGATTTTGGACATAATTATCTTATATTTTTGTGGAACTTTAACGTTGTGCGATGGGAAGTTTGAAAGTCTTGAAGGGTAATTGTGTAAGTTCACAAGTTGGTCTGAAAGACGCGGGTTTAACAGGTGGATGATGGAGATGCAGAAGACAGATGTGTCAGTTCCTTTTTCGTGTGTGGGGGTTTGGGTTTGGGTTTGGTGGGGACCCACTGGGGATAATAGCTGCATTTAAGAATTAAGAGTAGATTTTTCGATTGGTTGGATGATTTTTGAAACAGCGTACAACTTTTGTCGAACTATTCTAACGCTCAAGACAATGATAAATAAACAAAGAAGATATAATTAAAGAATAATCCACAAAAATAGAAGAAATACATGTCTTAAGGACATATATATGCATGTAGATATATTCATGTATATCCATCCAAAGATATGCAATATTTGTCCTTCGTCAAGAGGAGATAGACAAGTGACAATATTCATGTTGGGCAGAACATAGATAATCTCGAGCGTAATTGTTCTTTGCGTACCAACTTTTTCGACAACATGTTAGTTGTGAGAATTCTTCGATTAGCAATTGTCTTCCATGTAGGCCGATCGTTGTATGATTACAACCGTCAAGCACTCGATCTCAACCAATACTCTTAGTTTACACGTGGAGTGTTGGCTCATCTATTAAGTATAGAGAGGTGGCTCGATTAATATTTTACTATCATTTACTCCTACTCATCATTTTCATTAATGGTCATTACGATCTTGATTCTCCATAGTAAATTTGAGGGTCCAACTTTTTACGAGGACTTGGGAGTCACTTTGAACTTGAGGAAATATGACGTGTAATGTTGTGCAATGACACGCGTAAGATAGATTGTCCTTATAGTATCACGATTTCATCAATATACCAATTATAAAAGGCAAAATTTATCAACTCATTAATAGAGTGATACAAATAATTATGAAATTTGAAAAGTATTTCCTTTCCCTCAAAAGTCATTTAATGTCATCCCTACATTGTTGTTATTAGTCGTAATCACAACATCTCACGTACTGGAAAGTGCAATTAATATTTAATAACAAATTTTGGTCAATTACAGACCACAAGAAAGCTATGTGTTATAATCTATTGAACGGAAAAAAAAAATATCAACTTTTCACTCGAAATGGGCCCTAATAAGAGAAAAATTGACTTGGTAGTTCCTATTTATGATCCAATAATATTTAATAATTCAAAAATGATTGATTGTTGAATAAATTCAATGAATTTGAGAATGTTGAACCAACTTTGACACGAGATATTAATAAGATTTATAGAGTCGACCTTAAATTTATTTTAAAAAATAAGTTTCTTATAACTATATGAGATACTGACGTTTAATTATGAAATATATGTTTGACTCGTTATAAGCATAGTTGTCAAATTCGACCAGGATATAGATCCGGATAATGTAACAGATCAATGGGTTAGTAATTCAACCGGTGGGTCATTGTATAAAAACATACGAAAAAATATAAAGTATAAATTTTTTTTTAGTGGCAAAATTAAAAATTTTAATTTATTTTTCACTAATTATTTAGGTCTATAAAATAATATAAAATGTTGGACTAAAGTTTTTTAAAAGAATATTTTTATAAATGCTATAAATGATTAATTAGATAGATATAAGTTATTGTACACGAATACTACTAAAGTATTTTAGTTCAAGTGGTGAGGAATTCAATAATTTTCCTAGAGGTCTAAGATTCAATTCCCTTAAATCCAAAAATTTTGTAAGGAAATTTTAAAACCCAATCAAAGCGGTCAACCAGACAGAGTAAATTGTGGGTTGACTCGGTCAAAATTCGATTTTGACCGAGTCTGGTTCATCTCTATAAAATTAATCTGCTCGGCCCGGCCTAGGGTCCAGTCCGCGGTTTTCCGACCCGACCGGCCTGGCCGGGCCGAGTTTTATAATTATGGTTATGCATAAGTTCCCATTTTTATTTTTACTTTAAGCGGCAGCAAAATCTTTAATTTTTTTTTCTTTTTCATTCTTTTCCCCCCTTTTTAACTCGAAGATATGTGATATTAGGCAAATAAATTATTGAAACATTTTTAGTTGTATATTAAATTTCAAGGAAGAGTGACTTGAAGGCACTCGTGCATGGCATTTCTATGTACATTTATATTATTTAGTCATCTCATTCAAAAGTTTTTAACTTACGAATGGAAGCAAGTCAAGTTTTGTTCTAATATATACTCTCAAGTGTTGACATATGAATAAGTGACAATGAAATTTGACATCTGAATATTTGTTGCATATTATATTGAATTGTCTCATTTAAAAGTTTCATTGTTGTAGATATAGCAAACTTATATATTTGAATTTCATTCATAACAAACATGTTGAATATGGAGTACTAAATATCCTATATTGACTTGCAAAATACACATAAAACACTCATATAGCATTTTAGAATCTCGTTAACATTCATTAATTTAAGGGAGTATTTGATCCACATTATTTTGGAAGAACGTATTCTGAAATAGTAGATTGATGGAGAATTTGTGGTTGAAAAAGAAGGAAAAGTTACTGATGTGATGGAAAATATTATTTTATTGAAGAATGTGTGGTTGAAAATGAGTAGAAGAATGAGAATGAAAAAAATAATGTGTACCAAACAGGGCCTAAATAAGATTTTTGGTCATATTTTAATATTGATGGAGAATTTGTGGTTGAAAAAGAAGGAAAAGTTACTGATGTGATGGAAAATATTATTTTATTGAAAAATATGTGATTGAAAATAAGTAGAAGAATGAGAATGAAAATTTTAATGTGTACCAAAGAGGACATGAAGTTATTATGTTCACTTGATACTCACTCTATCATTTCCACTCTTGAATGGTTGGGACATTGAGAATGTCGGAAGGATTCTCCTTTAACACCAACTAAATAGCTTTTCACCTCCTTATCCATTGCAGCAAAGGAAGTCAATATGCCTTTTGACCCTGATTGATTGATGTTCTCAAGATTCAGTATCATGGGTTGGCAGCTTTTACTGGCTAGTTGAGGGTTGTACCTGCAGGAATCCTCGAATATGGATGTACCTACACATCCTCAACTTAGAGAGCTTGGAGTTGTGATAATACATAATTTTTGAACTAATATTGATTAATGAATCCCAATAAAATTAATGATTGCAAAGACATCGCTTCGATTTCACACGTTCTTCATTACTAATACATCGAAAGGTCGAAACTGATCAAGCCGAGCTTGCCTGTGGCCAAACTCGGGAGACCTTTTCGAGAGATTGATCACCCCATCCTGAAAGTGGTTGAGATCGAGCAACCCATGCATGAGCCTGACCACTTTGGCTGAGCTTGAGGTATCCCTTTCTCGATCAAGGCCATTCGGTCGAGCTCAGGCATTGCTATTCGAGCTTGATCACACGATCTTGGTCTGACCTCCCCGAAATCGATTACATGATCAAGTTAGAGCACTTTTGTCCAAACTCGATCATTACATCAATGTCGAACTCGTATATCCTTTGAATGTTTTTTAGCAAGCGAGTCCAATGTGCCTCGACGAAACTTTGGCGGATCTCAATTTCACATGGTCCACTCGAGACAAATCCCAACACGGTTCGCCACGTGTCCCCCTAAGGGGTTGGATCTCACAACTGTCCGATAAGTGTATACATAACGAACTTTTCACATTCGAAGTAAATTTAGTGACATCTTTCCACGTTCTTTATACTTTTTTCCTTTTATATGAATTCTTTTTATAACCATTCTCCTCAGAGTTCTAACTTTTCACGTCCGAGGGAGAACAAGGATTTGACTCCACCCTTCTTCGCGAGTATTGAGACAGCTTGGGACAATTGCCAGTGATGAATCTTACGTGCCCATCACCAATAAGGACCATTGCTAGGCGATGTACTTGACTGGCACTAGGAAAGGAAGGACTCACATGACAAGGTTTCAACCAAAGAGGGACTAAATCATACAACAT
>OU503055.2:19030077-19098811 GCA_912172775.2 Fraxinus pennsylvanica
CCTCGGAATCCACGTCGGAGGCTAGAAAAATATTCTCTGATTTAATTAGGCTGGTCCCATTGCTAAAATATAGTGCCACGTGTCACTTCCGTTTATGACTCGTAACATATTATATAATCAGCGCACATCACACGTCGGCGTTCAGGTCTACAGAGGTTGCATGGGACAAGTTCAATGTTTATAGATTTATAATATATCAAAAGAACATGATTGAAACTCGTAGAATTGGCAAAATAATTGAAGAAATTAAAGACGTATTGTGTTTATGATGTCCCCGAATGTTTCCATAACAATTAATGATTATTAGCCAATCAAAATAATTTCAACTTCACAATTCAATTTCAAGTGCAATAAAGCTTAATGTACAGCCTTGATTCACAATTTTTTTCACAGTCCCCTCACATGAAGGTGGGGCCCACAATCGCGGGTATCACCCCATGTGAGGGGGCTGTGAAAAAAATCGTGAACTAAGGCTGTAACTTTAGTACGGTTCTTTCAAGTGCACATATGTGATTTGAGAATCACTACGTTTTACAAACATTAATGATAATCCCCCGAAATTGCTTGGTTACAAAAATTCTGTGCAAGTCGCAAGAATGTAGCGAGTCCTTAGTTAAATATTGAATTTGAAGAGTCAATAATTAAATTAAAAAAAATTGACGCAAGCTAAATATATACCCACCCTCCATTTGGATATAAAGTTATAAATGATTTATAAAAACAATCAAAGTCAAAGTCAAATATTAATTTTGTTTACACATTCAACTATTACTCATTGTTATCCATACATTACGTAGGATATACTATTATTTCTCTTTATAAATCATATATAAATTTACCAAAATGAGGGTAAAGGGCACTGATTCAAAGAACATTCTTTGAATCCATTTTGGGCATGATTATGCTAATAAATGAGAATCTATACATATTTTTCCCAAGCTTATAAGAAAGTTATTTATTTGCCAAACATGTTAGTCTCACCTAACACGAGGGGTGGTAATTGGGTTGGGCCTTGTGGCCCTCAAATTCGTCCCAAAGACCCATTTATGAACTCTCTCTCTCTCTCTCTCTCTCTCTCTCTCTCTCTCTCTCTCTCAAACTTTGATTTCCAAGTAGTGTTCATTAAAGCAATAATGGAGTGAGAATTGCATAGTTGTAACGTACAACATTCTATGGCCTTGTATGGGAGGGATTAAAATCGGATTAAAATTGAAAATATAACCGTTATTGTTGACTTTTATTAGACGGGTGGGACCCTATAACGGCCATATTTTCAATTTTAATTGGATTTTAATCACTCCCAAACGGGGCCTATAAATGTAATATGTCCTTTATTTCTAAGGAATTTATGGTCATTATTGATAGGGTTACAACCAATTTATGTCATGGTTGTTGAAATTTAATATATTTTGAATGGAATTTCTACATATATCAATGTATGTAATTAATCCGTGTATTAATATTCTCGACTCTTGTTTAAAAGCAATAAAAGGGATTTCTTGGTGAGCTTTTTTGATGTGTAGATTTATGACACAAAGTAAAAGTTACTTTTTATTGTCTAAATATTTTTGAAAAAGTTAGTATTTAATCTTTTCTTTGTTTTAAGTAGGGATGACAACAAGAAGAGACATATCGAGGTGGAGACATTGATTAACATTTTGGACCTGACCTCGTCGAGAATTTAGTAGGTAGGGTGGGGACAAGGAAGCGAGGTGGGTTGAAGATTAAAATACTCTCATTTACTGCTTTATTTATTTATAATTTACGTTAATGTTATTATGTAGTTACTTTTTATATGGTTTCAATTATAAAATATAAAAATAAAATGAAGTTAAATGATTTGAGCAGGGATTATGTTCTCTATTTCTATTATTTATTTTCAAAGTAATTCGTATTTGATAATGTACTTTTTTTTTTTGTCAAATTTGATTTAAAAAGTTCCTTNCGTAACGGAATACATTGGTGGCGCTCCGTCACTTCGTTACCAAATTACCACGTAAGAAAGTATGTTTCATTGCTCACTAAACTTTAAAAAATGTCTTCAATTGTTTACTATATTTTGAAAAATGTCTTTGATTGCTACTTGAACTTTGATGTGATCGAATTTTGGTCACTAAAAATATAAAAATAACGTCGGGCTTGTTATTCACTAGAAAATATGTACTATAAGCTCACATGTCGCGTACAAGTAATAAAGTGGACAAATGAGTCTGAGTTGTCGATCCTGTAATGAATGATTACTCAATTATGCAATATTTAAATTTAATTTTAACAATGAAACACACAATAAATTTAAATTTTGCAAATGATGAAAATAATTAAAATTTTACAAAAATAACGAAAAGATCGCGTACATAAGATCTTTTCACAATTTTATTATTTGATATTTTCTTTTATTTTTGTATAATGTTTATATAAATGAATTTCAAAAAGTCAATATTGAAATATGTTGAACTTAATTCTACCTACAATTGAACAAATCAAAAATTCAAGAAGGAAGCCCGACGCTTAATTAATCACTCTTCATTTTGTCAAACCTAGAAATCGAATCTTCCAAATTAATAACTGGAAATGGCAGTCTAGAGGTTTCTCTGGCATAGTATCGATGTTCGTATGATATTTTTGGTAGGAAGGAAGAAAGGAGAGGAATGATGGAAAATTGCATCAGGCAATACTTCTACCTTCATATGTCAACTTACGAAGCCTTGCCCTTTTAGAACTCTTCGATAATATGGATGTTTCCATAATAAGGAGCTAACGATGTCCATCTTTAAAAAAGGAACAAGAAAAAGAGCACGTGACCAAGCAAGAACCGGGTCCATCTCAAAATAAGAAAAAAAATGTCTCTAAAGAATGAAGCCCAAGCAAATTAGACCTCCCCCTTTCACGTAAATTTTTGATAACTGGAGTTCTACAAATAAGAAAGTGAGAGTTGCACTGACGTCATGCTTTACGAAGCACGAAGAAGCAGGAAGTGGACTTTGCTTATACACGATTTTTTCTATGCAAGATTATATCGGATTTTGAGGTTCATTGTGTTTCATTGAGCTTTGTTTATTTATTATGGCAGCCATCTTGTCTAGTTCCAAATCATCAACTGTTTGTATTTTTGCCTCACAGTTAAAACCTTAATTTTTAAAATTTAAGTAAAATGACTTTAGTTTTTTTTGTATTTTTTTTATCTTTTAAAATTCCGATGTCTGAATGCGTTTTGCTTCCATTTTTTAAGGTTTTACACGTGATGGTTTTCCATATGAAGCTTAAAACAGACTATGTTGTCAAGTTTAAAAAGAAGGTAACCCGATAGCAATCCTGTCATCAAAAAGGTAACAATAGCATCAAATAAAGAACGTGTGCAGATTTTTGAAAGTGAGTCCTTCTTTCTCTTATTATTTGATTGTTCATAAATTCATACAATTGATGTTTTAGTCATTCCGTTCTTGGTGTTCAATGAGAGATTCCTAATGCAAAGTAGAAAGTTATTATCATCCAACTTTTATACCGATAACATCACTTTGTACATTCTTTTCTTCCCTTTCCTTGTTGTTGTTGGTGGTGGTGGTGGTGCTGCTGCTGCTGTTGTTTACTTGTATTAATCTAGGGAAATAGTTATGTTTTGTTTCGACTATATCAAGATAATACATTTTTTTTTCAAGAGTTTTATTCTACTATTTCTGTTGCACTTTTTTGTGATGTTTCTTTCTCAAAGGAATATTCCATTTTCTTTTTTGCATTTTCAGAATTTGTTGATGGAGAATGCCAAACTTGCTTCTTCACAGTTCAGACTGCATGCATATCAGCATTTGGAGCATGAAATTGAAATCAAAAGGAGAATTCAAATGTTTGGTTTTTTCTTCACCAATGCCAATTCAAACCCATGAAATGCAATGTCAATTTTGGAAAGTTGTAGGTAAAGCATGTAGATTTTTTATGATTTAAGAGGAAATTTAACAATTAATTTAATTACAGTACTATATTATACCAATAACGTAGCATATGTTTGGTAGGCGTTTATAAACTGCTGCAATTATAAATAGATATAAATGAGTGGAAATTTTTTGTCCCATTTGAGTATTTTAAATTTAAATCCTATTTTTTTGTTGTTTGACGCACCAAAACTTGTTTCTATGCAGGAAATTTGATCAGTACAAAAATGAATTAAATTATTTTGGATACATTATTGTACCATGAACTCATTTTCTGCCTCAAGTCTTTTCAAATTATTCAAAAATAACTTAATCTAAGTGGCGTAGTCATAATCTCTAAGTTAAATGATTGAATCCTTTTTATCTTTTCTTTCTGTTTTATATTTTTGGGGTTATAGAGGCGTTTCACAATTTATGAGAAAGGCGTATTGTCGGGGATTCTTCCAAGTTTTCGACTGCCAAGATGTCCAAGATTTACCCAGACCCCTTCGAAACCAAGAAGAGAGCAAAATCTTGATATATTAGGTTTTAACAAAATTTATCAACTCATTAATAGAGTGACACAACTAATTATGAATCTTCCATCATGTGTCCATTGGAGACAAATCCCAACACGGTTCGCCGTGTGTCCCTCTAAGGGGTTGGATCACAACGAGTTTCTCTCCATCGCCCATGAATCTTCCTTCATGTGTCAGATAAGTGTATACATAAAGGACTTTTCACATTCAAAGAAAATTTTAGTGACATCTTTTCACATTCTCTAGACTTTTTTCCTTTTACATGAATTCCTTTTATGACTATTCTCCGCAGAGTTCTAATTTTTCACGTCGTAGGGAGAACAAGGATTTGTCTCCACCCTTCTTTGCGAGTATTGAGACAGCTTGGGAAAATTGCCAGTGATGAATCTTACGTACCCATCACTAATAAGGACCATTGCTAGGCGATGTACTTGACTGGCACTAGGAAAGGAAGTACTCACGTGACAAGGTTTTAACCAAAGAAAGAGGGACTAAATCATACAACATCGAGTCGACTCACAACTTTTCACTTTCCTTACATCAATAACCTCAGTGGATGGTTTCCGTCCAATTTTCTGATCAAAAGCCGACACTATTTAGGACATAAAATCGCACATCCAACAGTAAATGCGGGCAACACATTATTCATTGAAGTAAAATTTATAGTTAGTGTAATTAAACAGCAACAAAAGGACCAGTGCATGTCGAATTTGCTGTTGAAACACAGTGAGCTTCTCCATAAGCTATTTCATATAATCATAAAACAAAAACTGCTGAAAACTTCCGAGTGTACGAATTTTCCAAAATACATGTACCTTAACAACAAACTAATCTAAATTTCCTAGTTTTGGAACCTATGGTTGCGTTAAGGTAACATCTACCCAACCTCTAAGCTCGCCAAGAAAGGAAATTTGGGTTAAGAGTAGCTCTGTGAAACAGTCCTTTAGAAACCAAAGAAACCAAGCTCGCTGGTCTTCTCCTTCTCAAATGTCTCAAAATACTGATATATGATAGTGACGGCAAGCAGAATCCCCGTCCCTGAACCAATTGCCCCCATGAGATCGGCCAACACAGTTAGTGCACCAATGCACATGCCACCAAAGGCAGCTGCAGTAGGTATATAGCGGTTCAGCTCCTTCTGTAGATTTGATTCCCGATGTCCGGGCATCACCATTTGTTGTTCCTGAAGAGTTCATGGAAATTCAGATTAGTTTTTGTCCAATTAATTACATTTTCTCTCCAATAATAAGATAAAGAACATATGCATCACCTAATTCCATTTTGCATCCCTGGGAAATGTTATGCAACTCACGTGAAGAGTAAAGTTATATAGTTTCATGTATATGTGGAGTTGATGATAAAAATTGGATTTTTTTTTTTTTCATGTAACACATTAATCATGGATGATGATAAAAATTCTTGGATGAACATGATATCGAGGAAAATTTTGAAATTGCACATTAATCATACCTTTAGCTGCTTAGCCACATCTCGAGCTGAGGATCCTGAGACCTCAATCCACGTTTTTGAGAACAAAGCACATGCAGACAGCATAAATACAATATAAAATAGTCCATGGAACGGATTGGCCAATATATCCGACAAGCTGAGAAACAGAAGTCATTACTGAAGAGTGAGTGTGGTCCACAGCAAAAATAAAAGTTAAGCCCATCAACATAAGCGCGCAAAAAAAGAGTAGTGAAAACCAGCAGCTGCAAGGACAGAAATAAGGGAAGATTCTTAATTACCTTGATGGTGCAGTTATGTAATAAGCAAGACCACCAACAGGGACGGACTGGCCAGAATATTCAGATTCCTTCCATTTCCCCAAGAGGTTCACCAAAAAATTTCCACCGTATCTCCTATACAGCAACTGTATATGTAGGTACAATTGAGATTAGATTGTCTAGATATCTGTAGATCACTCTAACTTGCTCATGTTAACAAAAAATGTTAGTACCTGGGAAATAAAGTAAAGATTGGATACAAGTGCAGACTGCAAAATAATGGGCATATTGGAAGTGTAAAACAACTTAATTGGATATGAACCCTGTTGCCCACGAGCATTCTTCGACCTCACAGGCAAAACCACACGGAACCCTTGAAAGTAGATGACAATGAGGAAGACTAAGACGGTAGCAAGCAAGTTTGTAACATTTGGAAGGTTCTGCCTATAGAATGCCTCTCGCAGAGCACGAACTTTGTCTGTTCGAGTTATCAACAAATGGAACAACGCAATAACAGCACCTTCAAATTCGGCTCCACGTCCACTGTTGATAGTGGTTGGGCTAAAAGCTTTCCAAATGATGCTTTCACTGTCAATCAGAAAAACGTTTAATAAATAAATATCTGTTCTGTATGCAAAACCAAGGGGCAGAAAATAGATTAAATGAATAAAAGCTTACCAAATATTGGTTGCTATGAAGAGTGAAATTCCAGACCCCAGACCATATCCTTTCTGGAGAAGTTCATCTAGACAAATTACAATGATGCCAGCAAAGCAGAGCTGAAGAATAATAAGGATTGCATTTCCAACTCCAAGTTGACCAACACTGCCATACATTCCCGACAGAACATATGCAACTGCCTCACCAACTGCTATCAAGATGCCTAATAACTTCTGTGCTCCATTTCTGGTTGATTAAGGATCATCATCATTGAGACGATAAAAACAAATAAACAACTACATAGCCAAAGCATTAAGAATAAGATAAACTTCTGCTTCCTGAACATTCTGAGATACTCCAGCACCACATGTGCACGAGCACACAGATAAATCTGAAGAGGTAACTTGAAAGTTATGCATCAACCTACTCTTTCTATGTAGAACTTAAAAGGAAAAACTTGTGGTTAACTAAAGACCTTTCCCAATACCCATATTTCAATGAAAATATAATAAAGATCAAAACATAAAATAAGTATTATATGACTTTTTTCTACTTACAACAGGGCTCGATCCTCTCGGACATTGTTATCAACTTCAATGATCTTTGAACCCGCTAAAAGTTGCATAACTAGTCCAGATGTCACTATAGGCGTGATACCAAGCTCCATAACAGTTCCCCTGTTCGAGGCAAGAATTACACGCATCCAATAGAATGGATCCGCACCTGTTGTGGAGTGTATTCCATACAATGGCAGCTGACTACAAACCAGGAAAATGAAAAGAGATATTACAGTGTAGATGACCTTCTCTCTAAATGGAATTTTCCTGTCCGCGCTCTGAACCTCGGGCAGGAAAGAAAGAAAAGGTCGAACCAGATGGAGCACTCTAAATCCACCTCCCATCCTTTTATACTAAAATAACCCAACAGGACCTGCACAATCACATTACACAAAGAAATGCTCAGGTAGAGTGACTAAGGACAACATATAATGTTCACTGCATCTTAGTTCGCTAAATTTGATGCATATTAGAAAGAAATAATTTTCCAAATTTTTTATACTAGCTCTTGATGTGTGGTTGTGAATTCAACGAATGAAATTCAAACAACTAAGTGAAATTTCAAATTCACAACCAAATGTACCTCAGATAAAATTTAACAACACTAGTTCAATGAATATCCTTAAAGACTTTTTACACAAGTGAAGGTGCAAAAGTATGCTTCATTTCTGGGTTGACTTGTATACACTGGCAACATAATTAGATCACCTTAGATTGGGGACTTTCAATATTTTCCACATTTATCTTAAAACAGATCTACATTATGAGAAGGATCTCATTGCTTGAGTAATCTGAGTGTTTGACCAGAAGACTACACATACAATTAACCAAAATCAGGACACGTAAACTAACTTATATCAAACCAGTAACACGAAAAAAAAAAAAAGAAAAAAAAAGAATTTTCAATCTATTAATCATACAAATGCATCAATTACCAACGCATCTGCAAAAAATTACAGATGAACAGCATTCAGGAAATCGACTGCAGGTCATTAAAACAATTGACCAAATACGAAGCATCGATGTATAACCTCAGGAGATCTATGATTTCAATCAAGATCTGTTTCTAATTTTTTTTTCTTTCTAAATTGATTATGTGCAAACACAAGCAAAAGAATTATAAAGGCAAAAAACTCGAATCGCCACAAAATAAAATATAATTCACATCACAGATCTGCAAATATCCAAAAAAAAAAAAAAGAGATTATTCAGAGAGAGAATTGTACAAACTTGAACAATCGATCGCTTGAATGGAATCTATGCAGGATACATTACCCCAAAATGGTTTTCTTTACCTTTAAATCAAGAGGAGTTGCTGCGTCACTTAACGAATAAATGAAAGACACGTGGGTTTGAAAATGGGATTTTTTCGAGAGTTATTGCAGTAAACGTCCCAACAGTTATAATTGTTTTTGCCCTTTCTTTTCAAACTTTGTTTTTGGACAAATAGATCCTCAAACTTTGATAACTTAGATTCATACATCGAAATTGAGGGATTTCATCTAATTCTTCATTAATCAACTCCTTCGACCATCAAATTAAAAAAATTAAAAAGAATAAAATGACCATTCTATTATTTTTAATTAAAATATTATTTAAGAAAAAGATACACGTGAAGCATAATCCTTTAGTTTTCTTGTTGCCCTTTTAGCAAAATGGGATGACAGTGAAGGTTCTTTATATATTGCCAGATAGAAGTTTAACTCTGTTTGTAAAATTGCACTAGAAGTTCAACTCAGTATAGTGGTAATGTTATAGATTCAAAATTATTATTTGATTATTTTCTCCTCCGTGTAGCTGCCAAAGTGTTACATTTCCAGTCACAAGGAAAATTGTCAGAGGGAGGCGGCATTTAGGCAAATCGGATTTATCTTTAATTATAACCATAGTGTTAACATCATTAAGTGAAACACAGCAATATCACGCTCATATGTCAATCATTTAAGCCAGCTAAGTTCTCCCAATCATTTCAGTAGTGAATCACTCACTAGGTATATTTTGGAATTAATGAAGGAAACAAACTATATACACTAACAGTTAAATTATACAAAAGTTCACATTCCAATAGTTTAGGAACAAAGTTTACATCGATTCCGTCATAATAATCCGACATATACAAAACTTCATGTAACCGTTCGATTAATAACTATTAATCAAGGCGACGCCTCCACTCATGTGTTAGACTCCGTGCTACCGTTTTCCTTGCATACAATCACATTCCTTCCTACCATTCTAGGATGGGAATAAACCACACAGATTTATCATTTGAACATATATAACATGATAACTACAAATAAAGTGAATACATTTGACTATATCTTTCCAATACATAAGAGAGAAGTGTTCTCCCATCTACTTCATCATTCACACTAACAAAGCTTCTTTAATTATTCCAATACATGGATTATATCTTTCTCATCCTGCCTATAAAAATGGCACAGTATCACATGCAACATGGGCACGAGCATGAAGAAAAAAGTAACGTGTAAAGAGAAGCAATTGATTTCAATGAACTGTCTGTCTTCATCCAAAAGCCTCAAAAGTCTTCATACAAATATCTCATTCATTAGCATTCATTAACATTCTTAAGGAACATTCACTGTCCGTCATCATACAAAAGTCTCATTCATTAGCATTCTTAAGGCTCAGAATTCATCCAAAAGTCTCATTCATTAGCATTCTTAAGGCTTAAAACTCTTCATCCAAAAGTCACTTCCTCAACAATCAATACAAATAAACAAAGACACAGAACAAGTTACCTATTGAAAAGCATCTTCAATTAAACCATCCGCAAGGATAAATCTTGAAGTTCAAATGCCCGTTTCACATTTTTTGGGGTCTCAAACCTTAAACTAGTGTCCAAATTTCAGCAGACGGTGCGGTGCGAAAATCGAAAAATGTTCGGTGCTGTAATAGTATAGAGAAGTACTGCCAGAGGAGCGGCAACAACGTGCCGGTGGAGATTGTGACGGCGTGGGTTTTAGTTGGTGCGGAATTGATTGTGAATAGGGATTTGGGAGAACGAGTTCGATTTTGAAACGGGATTCTACAATTTAATTTTTCTTTTTTTTTTATATAGATGCCATGTCAGCCAAGAAATAATCGGTCACCCACCCGGGCAGTGTAGCGGGACTGTCGAGATTTTCGGTTACAATTCGAACGTCGCCATCTCCGGTCACAGTTCAATCGGTTGTAGAATCGAGATTTTCGGTCACAATCTCTGTACGTAGTTTTCAAGTTGGTTGATGTTTCAATTGAAGGTTCCAATCTGTGGTGAAAAGTTGAAAAATCACGTTTTCAATTGTCAGCACCGGGAATACACATTGCGATTGGTATGTCTTGCTGTCGGTTCGACTATTACGGTTATAATATGTTTTCATAAATATGTGTCGTAAATTGAAAACATTTCTATGCATAATCAATAAAATCTGTGACGTTCATTACATTGGAAGCACACATATAATATCGTAGATAATTCCATGGCGTATATGAACTCGTAATGTGACCCCTACTACATTGTGACCTGCATGAATTCATTTTTACTCATGACATTATATCTTTAAAACTGCAGAAATGATGTATGTACACGTATATTTGCTAAATGGATCCCAATTATCGATGGTTTTGCTGGACCGTAATTGTACTTATACTAAGCTTGTAGATACTATAATGATCGAGTTCAGTTTGGATCATACGAAGGTAGCCGTCACAATACAGTATGTATTGAATCATGATTTGCCAACGGTGGGAATAAGAAGTGACGGTAATGTAGAAATATTACTAATGGTCACACATGTGGCTCAAACATAATATTGGGAACTCACAGGCAATTATCGACTACTATTGTTTCATCTAGTATCGAAATACAAGTACACATCGTCACATACTATATACACTCCAAAGGATATATGCAGTGATTATGTTTCACACGTATAGAGTTTCGATGAACTATTCTATGGCTGGGAGATGTCGAGAGCAAAGAATTGTACGAACTTGAAAAATCGATTGCTTGAAGGCGGAATCTATGCAGGGTACATTACCCCAAATGGTTTTCTTTATCCTTAAATGAAGAGGAGTCGTTCGCGGACTACGTCACTTAACCAATAGATGAAAGACACGTGGGTTTGAAAACAATGTTGAGGGTTTTCCCAAACATTATTGCAGTAAACATCCCCAACCGTTACAAACTTTTTGCACTTTCTTCCCAAACTTTGTTTTTGGACAAATAGATCCTCAATCTTTGATAAATTAGATTCATACATCGAAATGGAGGGATTTCATCCAATTCTTCAGTAGTCAACTCCTTTGACCGTCAAATTAAAAAATTAAAAAGAATAAAATCACCGCCCTACTATTTTTACTTAAAATATTATTTAAGAAAAAGATAGTCGTGATAAGAGAAAATCATTTACGCTCAAATACATCCGTAAAAAAAATATAGTATATAATCTTTTTGTAATACGATCGAGAGATGCTCCTAGCGGTGGAACTATAGAAGTTTTGAGGATATAAGGTATTGTCACGATAAATATTATGTGAAAGTAGGTATAGAGTATGAATTTTTATTGAATTAGAATAATATTCAATTGATAGCCCTAACTAGTACTTGAGCATGGGCCAAGGCACACAACGCTGGGCCCGAGCTAAGTGGGTCTTCTATTAGTATATTGGGAAAAAAAATCATAAATAAGGGATTAAGTATGTACAAACCAGTTTTCAGTTAAAAAGCTTCCAATTTTCAAATATATATATATAGAATCGAGATTTTCGGTTACAATTCGAACTTCGTCATCTCCGGTCACAGTTCAATCGGCTGTAGAATCGAGATTTTCAGTCACAATCTCTGAACTTAGTTTTCAAGATGGTTGATGTTTCAATTGAAGGTTCCAATCTGTTGTGAAAAGTTGAAAAATCAAGTTTTCAATTCTCAGCACCGGGAATACACATTGCGATTGGTATGTCATGCTGTCGGTTCGACTATTACGATTGTAATATGTTTTCATAAATTTGTGTCGTGAATTGAAAACATTTCTACGCATAATCAATAAAATCTGGGACGTTCATTACATTGATAGCACATATATAATATCGTAGATAATTCTGTGGCGTGTATTAACTCGTAATGTGACCCCTACTACATTCGGACCTGCATGAATTCATTTTTACTCATGACATTATATCTTTAAAACTGCAGAAATGATGTATGTACACGTATGTTTGCTAAATGGATCCCAATTATCGATGGTTTTGCTGGACCGTAATTGTACTTATACTAAGTTTGTGGATACTATAATGATCGAGTTCAGTTTGGATCATACGAAGGTAGCCGTCACAATACAGTATGTATTGAATCATGATTTGCCAACGGTGAGAATAAGAAGTGACGGTGATGTAGAAATATTACTAATGGTCACACATGTGGCTCAAACATAATATTGGGAACTCACAGGCAATTATCGACTACTATTGTTTCATCTAGTATCGAAATACAAGTACACATCGTCACATACTATATACACTCCAAAGGATATATGCAGTGATTATGTTTCACACGTATAGAGTTTCGATGAACTATTCTATGGCTGGGAGATGTCGAGAGCAAAGAATTGTACGAACTTGAAAAATCGATTGCTTGAAGGCGGAATCTATGCAGGGTACATTACCCCAAATGGTTTTCTTTATCCTTAAATGAAGAGGAGTCGTTCGCGGACTACGTCACTTAACCAATAGATGAAAGACACGTGGGTTTGAAAACAATGTTGAGGGTTTTCCCAAACATTATTGCAGTAAACATCCCCAACCGTTACAAACTTTTTGCACTTTCTTCCCAAACTTTGTTTTTGGACAAATAGATCCTCAATCTTTGATAAATTAGATTCATACATCGAAATGGAGGGATTTCATCCAATTCTTCAGTAGTCAACTCCTTTGACCGTCAAATTAAAAAATTAAAAAGAATAAAATCACCGCCCTACTATTTTTACTTAAAATATTATTTAAGAAAAAGATAGTCGTGATAAGAGAAAATCATTTACGCTCAAATACATCCGTAAAAAAAATATAGTATATAATCTTTTTGTAATACGATCGAGAGATGCTCCTAGCGGTGGAACTATAGAAGTTTTGAGGATATAAGGTATTGTCACGATAAATATTATGTGAAAGTAGGTATAGAGTATGAATTTTTATTGAATTAGAATAATATTCAATTGATAGCCCTAACTAGTACTTGAGCATGGGCCAAGGCACACAACGCTGGGCCCGAGCTAAGTGGGTCTTCTATTAGTATATTGGGAAAAAAAATCATAAATAAGGGATTAAGTATGTACAAACCAGTTTTCAGTTAAAAAGCTTCCAATTTTCAAATATATATATATAGAATCGAGATTTTCGGTTACAATTCGAACTTCGTCATCTCCGGTCACAGTTCAATCGGCTGTAGAATCGAGATTTTCAGTCACAATCTCTGAACTTAGTTTTCAAGATGGTTGATGTTTCAATTGAAGGTTCCAATCTGTTGTGAAAAGTTGAAAAATCAAGTTTTCAATTCTCAGCACCGGGAATACACATTGCGATTGGTATGTCATGCTGTCGGTTCGACTATTACGATTGTAATATGTTTTCATAAATTTGTGTCGTGAATTGAAAACATTTCTACGCATAATCAATAAAATCTGGGACGTTCATTACATTGATAGCACATATATAATATCGTAGATAATTCTGTGGCGTGTATTAACTCGTAATGTGACCCCTACTACATTCGGACCTGCATGAATTCATTTTTACTCATGACATTATATCTTTAAAACTGCAGAAATGATGTATGTACACGTATGTTTGCTAAATGGATCCCAATTATCGATGGTTTTGCTGGACCGTAATTGTACTTATACTAAGTTTGTGGATACTATAATGATCGAGTTCAGTTTGGATCATACGAAGGTAGCCGTCACAATACAGTATGTATTGAATCATGATTTGCCAACGGTGAGAATAAGAAGTGACGGTGATGTAGAAATATTACTAATGGTCACACATGTGGCTCAAACATAATATTGGGAACTCACAGGCAATTATCGACTACTATTGTTTCATCTAGTATCGAAATACAAGTACACATCGTCACATACTATATACACTCCAAAGGATATATGCAGTGATTATGTTTCACACGTATAGAGTTTCGATGAACTATTCTATGGCTGGGAGATGTCGAGAGCAAAGAATTGTACGAACTTGAAAAATCGATTGCTTGAAGGCGGAATCTATGCAGGGTACATTACCCCAAATGGTTTTCTTTATCCTTAAATGAAGAGGAGTCGTTCGCGGACTACGTCACTTAACCAATAGATGAAAGACACGTGGGTTTGAAAACAATGTTGAGGGTTTTCCCAAACATTATTGCAGTAAACATCCCCAACCGTTACAAACTTTTTGCACTTTCTTCCCAAACTTTGTTTTTGGACAAATAGATCCTCAATCTTTGATAAATTAGATTCATACATCGAAATGGAGGGATTTCATCCAATTCTTCAGTAGTCAACTCCTTTGACCGTCAAATTAAAAAATTAAAAAGAATAAAATCACCGCCCTACTATTTTTACTTAAAATATTATTTAAGAAAAAGATAGTCGTGATAAGAGAAAATCATTTACGCTCAAATACATCCGTAAAAAAAATATAGTATATAATCTTTTTGTAATACGATCGAGAGATGCTCCTAGCGGTGGAACTATAGAAGTTTTGAGGATATAAGGTATTGTCACGATAAATATTATGTGAAAGTAGGTATAGAGTATGAATTTTTATTGAATTAGAATAATATTCAATTGATAGCCCTAACTAGTACTTGAGCATGGGCCAAGGCACACAACGCTGGGCCCGAGCTAAGTGGGTCTTCTATTAGTATATTGGGAAAAAAAATCATAAATAAGGGATTAAGTATGTACAAACCAGTTTTCAGTTAAAAAGCTTCCAATTTTCAAATATATATATATAGAATCGAGATTTTCGGTTACAATTCGAACTTCGTCATCTCCGGTCACAGTTCAATCGGCTGTAGAATCGAGATTTTCAGTCACAATCTCTGAACTTAGTTTTCAAGATGGTTGATGTTTCAATTGAAGGTTCCAATCTGTTGTGAAAAGTTGAAAAATCAAGTTTTCAATTCTCAGCACCGGGAATACACATTGCGATTGGTATGTCATGCTGTCGGTTCGACTATTACGATTGTAATATGTTTTCATAAATTTGTGTCGTGAATTGAAAACATTTCTACGCATAATCAATAAAATCTGGGACGTTCATTACATTGATAGCACATATATAATATCGTAGATAATTCTGTGGCGTGTATTAACTCGTAATGTGACCCCTACTACATTCGGACCTGCATGAATTCATTTTTACTCATGACATTATATCTTTAAAACTGCAGAAATGATGTATGTACACGTATGTTTGCTAAATGGATCCCAATTATCGATGGTTTTGCTGGACCGTAATTGTACTTATACTAAGTTTGTGGATACTATAATGATCGAGTTCAGTTTGGATCATACGAAGGTAGCCGTCACAATACAGTATGTATTGAATCATGATTTGCCAACGGTGAGAATAAGAAGTGACGGTAATGTAGAAATATTACTAATGGTCACACATGTGGCTCAAACATAATATTGGGAACTCACATGCAATTATCGACTACTATTGTTTCATCTAGTATCGAAATACAAGTACACATCGTCACATACTATATACACTCCAAAGGATATATGCAGTGATTATGTTTCACACGTATAGAGTTTCGATGAACTATTCTATGGCTGGGAGATGTCGAGAGCAAAGAATTGTACGAACTTGAAAAATCGATTGCTTGAAGGCGGAATCTATGCAGGGTACATTACCCCAAATGGTTTTCTTTATCCTTAAATGAAGAGGAGTCGTTCGCGGACTACGTCACTTAACCAATAGATGAAAGACACGTGGGTTTGAAAACAATGTTGAGGGTTTTCCCAAACATTATTGCAGTAAACATCCCCAACCGTTACAAACTTTTTGCACTTTCTTCCCAAACTTTGTTTTTGGACAAATAGATCCTCAATCTTTGATAAATTAGATTCATACATCGAAATGGAGGGATTTCATCCAATTCTTCAGTAGTCAACTCCTTTGACCGTCAAATTAAAAAATTAAAAAGAATAAAATCACCGCCCTACTATTTTTACTTAAAATATTATTTAAGAAAAAGATAGTCGTGATAAGAGAAAATCATTTACGCTCAAATACATCCGTAAAAAAAATATAGTATATAATCTTTTTGTAATACGATCGAGAGATGCTCCTAGCGGTGGAACTATAGAAGTTTTGAGGATATAAGGTATTGTCACGATAAATATTATGTGAAAGTAGGTATAGAGTATGAATTTTTATTGAATTAGAATAATATTCAATTGATAGCCCTAACTAGTACTTGAGCATGGGCCAAGGCACACAACGCTGGGCCCGAGCTAAGTGGGTCTTCTATTAGTATATTGGGAAAAAAAATCATAAATAAGGGATTAAATATGCACAAATAAATTTTCATTTAAAAAGCTTCCAATTTTAAAATATATATTATGTTAAATTATATTCCTGAAATCAAGCGTAGCATTACCTTCTATACACGAACTTCATAAAATACGAAATCACCTCCTTAAAATAAAAATTCAGCTTCAGCCCAAAGAAGTTCCTTCCTATTGGTAATTATTGGCGATAGAATCTAGATTTTTGGTCACAATTCGAATGTCGTTATCTCCGATCACAGTTCAATCGGCTGTAGAATCGAGATTTCCGGTCACAATCCCTGTACGTAGTTTTCAAGTTGGTTGATTTTTCAATTGAATGTTCCAATATGTGTTGAAAAGTTGAAAAATCACGTTTTCAATTGTCGGTGCCGGGAGTACACATTGCAATTGGTATGTCATGCTTTCAGCTTGACTATTACGGTTGTAATATGTTTTCATAAATATGTGTCGTGAGTTGAAAATATTTCTGTGCATAATCAATAAAATCTGTGACGTTCATTACATTGATAGCACATATATAATATCGTAAATAATTCTGTGGCGCGTATGAACTCGTAATGCGACCCCTACTATATTGTGACATCCATGAATTTATTTTTACTCATGACATTAAGAATATCGCTGGTCCTTGAGAAGTAGAGGAAGGAAGGGTCTTTCGTGATAAGAATATTCTCAAAGTGAGCATTTCTTTGTTTGCGATACAGAACATGTTCGAGTTTATGGTTGTTCGATCGGACAAGAAGGAATATGTAGTCAGGTGTTTACATGATGGGTGTACTTGGATGTGTAGATCTTCGAACTGGGGTAAATTAGGTCTGTTTAAGATTAGAAATATTACTAATGGTCACACATGTGGCTCAAACATAATATTGGAAACTCACAGGCTATTATAAACTACTATTGTTTTATTTCGTATCAAATACAAGTACACATCGTCACATACTATATACACTCCAAAGAATATATGTAGCATTATGTTTTACACGTATGGAGTTTCGATGAACTATTCTAAGGCTTGGAGATCTCAAGAGCAAACTTTAAAAATCATTAGGGATGATCCAACTGAGTCGTTTGGTAAGATACCTAACTACTTTACATGCTTCAACGAAAAAATCCTAGCACTGTCGCAGGATTGGAGCTTGATAATCACAGTAGGTTCAAATATTATTTTATGGCCATTGGTGGATCAATTTAAGGTTGGAAGTATTGCAGACCTGTAATTGTGGTGGATGGCACCTACTTGAATGGACATTATGGTGGTACTCTCTTCACATCATGTACACAAGATGCAAAAAATAGTATTTTTATTCTCGCGTTTGGAAGTGGAGATAATGAGAACGATAGATCTTGGACATGGTTTTTTGAGAACTTGAAGAAGACTTATTGTTATAGAGATGGATTGTGTTTTGTATCAGAGCGTCATATTAATATCAAGAATGCTATAGAACATGTTTATCCGAGGACCTATCTTGGGATTTGTTTGTATCATTTGATACAAAATTTGAAATCATATTACGGTAAATCAGGCCACAACATAATGCAAGATTTCAATTCGGCTGCGTATACATTAGTAGAGTTTGAATATAACATGCACCAACTTGACGTGATGATGAAAAGATTAGGCGTTTACCTGGTAATGTATTATTTTCAATTACAATTTCTATACTTTAAAAAAGTAGCCCCAAAAGTAATTTATATGATATTTATGAACATGGTTGATATTTGTAGGATGATGTTGGACTTGAAAACTGGTCACGATTCCACTTGCCAGCAAATCGGTATTCTACAATGACCTCAAATATCGTAGAATCAGTCAACGCAGTTAGAAACGTAGCCAAGAATTACCCTATTATGTCATTATTAGAATCTTTGAGACAAACTATACAGACCTAGTTTTGTAAATATAGTGAGGATGCACTTGACACCTTCACAAGGTTGACAACCAATAATGAGAAACTTATGCAGAAAATGAGCACGGATTTGAGCAACTTAAGGGTAACTTTTTTATTTTGATTAATGAATTATATAACCGTGACATGAAAATTGTGTTATCTGTTACTCAAACTAATTTTCTGTGATTTGGAATATATTTATTTGACTTCACATATGTCTGCTTTTTAACATTTCTTGTAGGTATTACCCGTGAACCAGTCCCTGTTTTCAGTCAAATCTGAATACTCGTCTTTTGTTGTAGATATAGTTCAACGTTCATGCACATGCAGGATGTTTCAAGTTGATCTATTTCTATGTCAACATGCACTGGCTGTGATTGTACATATTAAAAGGGATCCTTATAACTATTGTTCTTATTATTACACAAAAGAGGGGTACATGAATGCATACCAAGTTTTCGTGATTCCAGTTGGAGATCCAGCTGAATGGACCACGCCTGTGGAATTGTAACACACTATTGTATTAGCTCTTTATCAAAAGAGGATTTCTGGTAGACCAGCTGAAAAGAGAAGAAGGTCATCCAATGAAGGAAAATTGACTGTGAAAAGTGGACGTTGTGGAGGACATAGTCACAACCGTCGAAGATGCAGTAGCTTAGTTCCATTAAGCCAAATTCAAGCAAGTACAAATTAGACACGAATAGCAAATCAGTTGATGGCAGTTTTAGACCGTAGACATAACTATTTCAGATATACTTTAGCGTTTCATAAATTGGTTGTATGTATCAATTGATATAACAATTTATTGTGCATGAAATATTCATTGGAATAACAATTATACATTCAGATTATGTGGGCCGTGGAGAGATAATTATGCATAACATTCAACTGTGATCATCAGATTGCAATATGTGACATACACAATTAACTATGACATGTGTACACTAATTGTGTGAACAATGCACTATTCACTGTATTGTAAAAAGAATTTAGGTTAATATTTGTGGATGTTGTGACCAATGACCTAAATAACTTTTAAATATAGTCCGTGACTTTTACAGAATGAATGCAATTGTTTTAGAAACATGTGTAGGTATATGTGACCATATTACCACAATCAGTGAACTATTGCGTTATCTGTGACTTGACAAAACATTATGTGACTTATAGTATCCCCTGTGACCTGCCTTGTGCATGACTAGTATGATATGTGACTTGATATAACGTATTATAGACCATGACCTGACATTAATATAATGTATTATAGACTGTGACCTGATATAACATTATGTGACTTATAGTATCCCATGTATTACAAATTGTGACCTATATATATAAATATAATTATTCAACATATTAAACATTGACAACAGTCATTTGACATCTAGACAATCTATGACCAAAGCTATATCATCAAACACGGACCTGCTCAAATGAAAATGACACCAAAATTTATCGAATACTGATGTAAACAATTATCCAATGTTCAATGTACAACTAGTTCCATTTACAAAAACTACTGCAAAAGAAATAGAAAAGAGGCCAACATTCGAAAACTTTACAAAATCTGTTCATCATTTTGAATTAAAAATTACATTTCTACCCATCACTCACTGACAATCTCCTCCCAATTTTTATGCTTCCCCATCTTTGTAGGCTTGTATATGCCCCGATGTTTATACATCCGTGATGTTATGTCCAGCCTAGTTCTCCCTGAGTCAAATTTTATCTGCTAGAATCCTTATCGTCATGTAACAAATACTTAGCATATTTAATTGTGAGGATACCGCAATCATGCCTGAAAAATAACATATCATAATTTATTAGGTATAGAACATAATCAAATGATTTTGAAATGAGATAAGTGGTCACAGACTTACTCGTTTTTCTGTTGAGGAAGGCTACTGTCAACCATTAACCTCAAATCCATAAAATCTTCTCCGTCGTAGTTAATATATTTTTTCCAAAGTCCGACTGAATTTAATAGATAAGGAATAATTTTGACAAATGGTTCAATACCAATACGAACAAGGAAGTCATTTTAGGTCTTCTGAGCATAATTGAACACACGCAGTGTGTGAGTTCTGAATTCAAGGACGGCATGCATCCAGTGTGCCTTGTTTATCGGTATAATTGGCATAAAAACAAAGTCTACATTGGCCCAAGCAGAGCTTAAAGGCAAACTACCATTTGTAAGAACATCTATCAAACTGGACTCTGACAGCAATACAATAGACTCTTACTTAAATTTGGAATATATGTTTTTGAACTTCATCTGGAACCATGAGTCTGTCATTGTTGCTTTCAATTTGACGTTCTTCTCGTGCCTTGCCAACTGACGAATGTAGTAGAAATACACATCGATGTGCTGTAATAATATATACGAAAAAATTATTTATGAAATACTATTCAGGAGTCCAATGAAAACATAAGTTGCGACTTGAATTGTTGATCTGTGACCTAAGTTCAATAAACTATTTGAGTTTACATAGAATCTGTAACCAGTTTAAAAGATCTTTGATCGAAATCTAACACTGTATGAAAATTAGAAAATGACATGTGACATATTGACATGAACTGTAACCTCATTTAATTGACCTGAAGTTCAACTAAATATGTTGTGACCGATGTAAATGATATGTGACTAATGCTTCAGCTTCTGTGAGTAAAGATTTGAAGACGTATTCATATCGTGCTGCTCAATGAGGACTCAGAATTGACAAGCTCATAAAACCACATTTTATATCCAACTTTGAACGAACTAAACAGAAATGGGGGACTGATACAATTGTCAGCATCATTAAAATTTTTCCTGTAAATGTAATATGAACCATAAGAAATGTTTTACAATAATTTATTAATAACATTCAGGAAGAAGTTGAATTTACTTATTTTTCGATTTGTAACCTTGCTAGAACCAACCCTGAAATAAAGCAATGTCGGCATATTCAGCATGGAGATTATAATGTTTGAATACCAAAACATTGTCTAACTGTTTGACTACTTTTCCTTCACCAGCGACGAATGGAAATTGTAGTATCCTCGCTGGTCTGAAAACTCTCTTCATTGGTAATCCTGAACTTGGTTCAGACACCGGGATACTTGTATATTGTTGTAACAGTAAACATTGCAGATTGTTAGTCTACTGTTACACCTGTGTCCTGTATGTAACTTGTGACCTAATAGCAATTAACATCTATGACTTGCATGGAGTACACGAAACTTTTGTAAATCATGGGATTAGAGTATACCTCTCTCTCATTTTTGTGTCCTAAACAACGTTAGCTATGACAGAGTCAACCTGCTGCTGAATTATTTTGGATTCGAACGGAGTATGCAGTTCAGGTTGTGTAAATCCGAGATCCAAATCAAACGAAGGAGGTTCAAGACTGAATTGGATCTCAGGCTCGTCATCAAGAACCATCTTACTCTTACCTTTCCCGTCCAAGTTCGGTCCTACGTCTTTATCCTAAAGTTAGAACAAATAACAAATTTACAATGAAATTGTATATCATTCAAAAACGACGTAACTTAGTTATACTTATTTCGTCAGGCATCTCAGACATTACTTTAACAAGATGACCTTCTTCATCTTTGGATCTATCACTGAATTTTTTCAAAATCTCTTCCATCGTACTAGAAATCATTGCAAGTACCGATTCGGACAGGAACTGCATGTTTGTCCTAATTTCTATCATGTCACTTCTAATTCCATTCTGTATTTGGACAATGTCAGCCATCTTTTGTATTTGTTCACCCTATATAGATGATATATGTGACCTCATCTCAACCATCTGAAAGTTCAAAACTTCGTTCTTCAATAGTAGATTAGATATTTTCACCGTCAATTCTTTTCTCAAATCCTCGACCAACTTTAAAGTGTGTAAAATAAATTAGTGTCACGAAAATTGTAAAATATGGTAGTTGTCAGACATTACTTTGCCAATGCAAGTGAAAATGTATTATATCCATTAATATATATGACTTGATTATGGTGACATATAACCATTGAAAAAATGTATCTTCTGTGACTTATGTAAATGAACATATGACTGTGCACACATATCTGTGACTTACGTTAATTTCCACACACATGTGACCTATAATAGAAATCAAGATTTCAAATTAGTACTTAAATGTTATTAACATCAAGAACAACTTATGTCATCTGGCGGTGGGACATCTGAATGAGGTTCCTGCACATCATGGGGTTCAACTGATGGACCCCCATCTGATGGAGAGTTTACATGGGCAGATGTTTCATGCCACATTAGTGGAGGATCAACAAAGTCATCATCGTCTTCATCAACAACAGCATGACCAGTACTACCATCTGTGATCATGAGGACCGATGTAAACTTTTTTACACCAGATGAACCTGTCTCTCCACTTGTTCCAACACTGTGAACTGAACTTTCCATCCTTCTCTTCTTTTTTCGACCATCGCATGTAATATCTAGTTGAACTGGTTTAATGTACTGCACCCCATTTATATACGACATTCTGATCTCATTATCTGAGGACTCCAGGTCACAGATTTGAATCTGCCATACAATAAAATTATTAGAAACAAATATTGTTAACGATAAACAACTTACTACACTATTAATTCAATATATTTGAAATGATTAAATCAGGGTTTAAGAAGCATTCAATTCCTTCAAGTTAAGTAGCGGATGGGTGCTTATCTGCTATCCAGATCATTATTCAAGGATAGGTTTTGGACATCCTTGTGACAATAGTTCCAGTAAGACTAGAAATCGTCTCGTATATCCATACTTGAAAAGCTAGTAATAAACCTCTTAGCCTGTAATGGCTTATCCTCGTACTCAGACCATCTCTCAATGCATTCAAAGTAGTGTCAAAAAGGATCTTCCCCCAAGGAAACGTGTCCATCGCAGAAAAATCCTCAACAAGAACAAATAAATAATGATAAACAACCTTCTTGTAATCTCTTGTGAACAGATAAGATGTAATAAAATACAGAGCTCCAAACATTGCGACATCTTAATCTATAAGGACTTCAACAACGTCCTGGTCTGGAAGTTGGCAAGCTGATATTAATGCATCAACACATCTTCATGAGTCACAATGTTCAATTGACTGAAATATTTTTTCTTCAAACTTGAAGGACTATTTTCAAGTATATATACATCACTGTTTCTCATGCATCGCATTCCTGTTACTAAACAGAACTCATCCTGAGAGAACCTAACAAATCTACCGAATATGCAAAACCACATTTCATTTTTATTGTGTGTATGCACCTGTCTGAGTAGAAAATAATGAATCAATTGTGGTTGAAGCACGATTTCATGACTCTCTAAAAAATGCGCAAAGCAGGTTCTCATGAGTATACTTCGTTGGGCTTCTCTCATATATTTCTTCAAGTTCGTGATAACACCCTTTGTCATAGACGTGGTGATTTTTCCAGGAAACCATTTATTTTGTGCTATTATGAATTTCCACACTTGCAGCACGTGTTTTTATCAGGGCACAAATGCAATTGTAAGAGGTCACAAATACAAATATAAAATAAAATCTTTAAAAGAATTATTAGAATAACGAGGTCACAGATGCAAATAATGGTAGACAGGACTGAAACATGATTCACATAGAATTATTTTCAAATAGATCATATATTTAAAAAAATTTAAAAGAGGTCACAAATAAATGTATGCTCATGTCATTTAACGTCATAGCCACAATTTACATAATACAATCAGGTCACATAAATGTATAATCGTATATCATGTGATGGAATGAGGTCAAAGACCTACTATAATCTCCATGACATGTGGAAAGTAGGTCATAGATCCATTATACTTCAAACAAGCATAAAAATTTCAAAAAAGAAAACTGTCACTTTGTCTCCAAATGGGTTCTTGATTTTTCTCCACTTCAGCAACATTTCCCAGTCAAATTGAAATTCTTTACTTGTATCATCCAAGAAACCATATCATTGATGTTGATTGACATCAAATGCCAGGACAAAATTTAGGGGTCACCACTGGGTCTCATTAATTTGAACAAGTTCCTTCAAATACTTCAACATATATTGTATAACTACACTTCCAAAATAGAAACCCCCACACATTTCCTTCAATACTATCGGGTAGAACAAATAAAAGGTCACAAATTAAATAAACGAACAAAAAAAATTGAAATTACTTTTTTCCCCGGACTGTTTTTTGCTTGACCCATGCTATTTTTGCCTTGTTGCATGAGTTTTTTTTGGGACTTTCCATTGTATTCCTTTTATTTGTTATACCTGGCATTTGCACCGTCTTCTTCCCTTTATTTTTAGCCTTCATTTTCTTCATTACTATTTGCTGCCGAATGGAAAAGCACTCAAACTGTAAACAAAATGGAATGAGCCGGAAGTTGATTTTGGAGATTTACGACAGTTGATTTTCGAAAAATGGTGGATATGGGCGCGAAGAATTTCGAGAGGAGATAGTGCTTGAGAGAAAATAGGGTTTGAATGAAAATGGAAGTTGGGATATTATCAAATTTGAAATGTTATATTAACGGGATATGTGCTTCAATTAGTTAAAAGATTTAATATTTAATTAAAACGATAAAACCTGAAAATTGAATAAACAAACTTCAACCCTGATTTATGAAAATAGATCTTTATTCACATGTTTTTATGTAATTTCCTCTAGTATATTTAGGAAAATTAGCACAATTAGTCCTTCGCCTATTATGCCAGTAGCAAGTAGGTCATCAATCATTAGATAAAAACGAGTTAATCTTCAAATAATTGCAAAAGCAGTCATCTACAAAGAAATCCGAACATTAGATTTTGTTTCTTAGCCCTGTTTAGATTTTTAATAAATTTTAATAAAATATGTGGTTGAAAAGTTGCAATTCCATGAAATATATAATTAAAATTAACTATTGATTTTGATTTAAATTTTAGTTGGATTTTAATCTATAACAAACATGGTCTTAAATAAGACTACTATCCAAAATTTGAATTACTACAAGTTTATAACATGAAGTATACAAGTGTTTATAATAGAAAAAATTAGGGTCCGGCTCTTTAACTTTTCACATGATATAGTCGTAGGTTCTCGACCTTTAAAAATAAGATTATATGCCTCAAAGCTACTTAAGGCATGCTTGGGAGTTTCGACGTACTGATTATGAGTGTTTTTTATAGTATCGGTTTTGAGCATTTATGAGCGGATTGATTCTGGGTGATTTTAGTAGCATCTTTTAAAATTATCCAACATATACTTGAGAGTTTATTATCTATCCGTTTTAAAAGTTTTTTTAAAAAATAAAATTACATATATGCTCAACAAAATCAGCATCTACATACCCTTTTCCATTGAGTCAATCCCTAGTAATTGAATACAATGGCACCACAGGTGATGGTGGCAAAGCGGCATTATCCATATATCCTGAACTTCACTGAACCGTATTCTTCAAATCTGACCCTTTATGAGCTTCTAAAGGTATTGTACCAAACTGAATCTTCACCATGGTACTGAACTTTTGCTAATTGATTATTCTAAATTCTACACGACCCTGGAAGATGTATAATTGAGACATTTTCTGTCCTTCCATTACAACTTGTGCACCCTAACAAACCTTTAAAGTTCCATCTCCACCAAAGAACTCATAGCCTTTTGAATCAAAAATAGACAACAACATGAGATTTTTCTTCAAATCTGGAACATGTTGAATCTGGCCAAGTGTTCTAATGGTCCTATCCAAAAGTTTCAATCTGATTGTACCACTTCTAGCAACCCGACAAGATGTGTTGTTTCTCGTAACCACGATACCTTTGGAAACAGTTTCATATGTAGCAAACAAGTCCTTATTAGGACACATATGAAACACACATTTTGAATCAAGAATCCAATCATCTTCCAGTTTAGACTCAATGTCAGAAATAGTCGAGAGATCTCCATCACTTACAACGTTCTCCGCAAGGTCCGCTTCGCCTGAAGTATCTGAATATCTATTTGCAGACATCCTTTCTTTATTCTACAATTTGTAACAATCCTTCTTTAAGTGCCCTTTCTTCTTACAATAGTTACAAATTTGATTACTAAACTTAGATTTCAATGTGGCCCTTCTAGAACCACCATGAGTAACCAGGTCTTCTCCATCTTTGGCCTCAGAAACCAGATGCTTCATCTTCTCTTTTGAATACAAAGTATCATACACTTCCTCTATAGTGAGAGTATCACGACTACACAAAATTGTGTCTTTAAATGAAGAAAACGAAGAGGACAACGAATACAATAGGATCAATGCCAAATCTTCTTCATCATACTCTACTTCCAAAGTTTCCAAATAAGCGACGATCTCCTTAAATATAGCCAGGTAGCTATGTTAACGAGCCGAGCCAAAAAAAAAAGCTCGGGTTCGGCTCGAGCTTTTTTAGGCCGAACTTTTTTGGGCACGAGCCGAGCCAAGCAAAGCTCGGCAAAAAAAAAAGAGGGCCGTTCGGGGTTAATGTCAAATCTACATTTTTACTTTAAAAATTTAAAATTTGTACGGTTTATACGTACTATAAATTAAATAAGAAAGCTCAAGCTCGGTCCGAGCTTTTTTAGACCGAGCTTTTTTGGGCTCGAGCTTAGTCGAGCAAAGCCCGGCCAAAAAAATGAGGCCCAACCTGAGCCTTGGCTAGGTGTAAGCGAGCCCGACTCGAGCTTTTTTCGAGCCGAGCCCGAGCCGCCGAGCTTTTTTGCCATCCCTACAATCAGGTGATCTTCTAATGATCCTCATTCTGCCATTCTTTGAGAGTATAAACGCTGCTTGAGGTTCAATTTGCTTGTCAGACTTTTAATCATGCACAATTGCTCAAACCTCAACCATAAGGCATCTGTTGAATTCTCCTTCAAAACTTCCTGAAGAATAATATTTGATAGATGAAGGTGAATGTGAGAAACTACCTTTTTATCTTTTTGTAATTTTCATTCGCGGTCAAAGTTGCGGCCATCTTGTTAATTCTCAGCAACGCATCATCCAAATACAACTGTGCAAGTACTGCACGTATCTTAACCTGCCATAGTGAAAATCTAGTGCTCAAAAGCGAAATGTCATACTTCATGGAAACCATCACGAATAAAAAAATCTCGAACAAATCAAACCTTACGCTTTTGAAGAACTGCTGAACTTGGCGCTCTGATACCAATTGTTGTAAAACAAATAAGATACCAGAATAACTCTTATACCAATTGTTGTGAAACAAACCACCGGATTGAGATGTTGAAGTTATATGACAAATAATAATGAAGTATATGATCAAGTAAAAGAATAATAAGACAAGAATATAACAGATGAATTAAGAGATTTTATTGACTCAAAAATAATGGAGAAGAGATAAAATTACAATGAATCCTATAGTTCTAGTAATCTATTTTTTCACATTTTAAAAATTGTATAGAAGATCCTGGTATTTGTAGAGAACATGTAGGGACATTCAAACCCCCGTAGTAGAGTTGTTGATGATAGGATACCAAAAAATTGAATTCAAAACAAATCCCAACTCCCAATGAGTTTCGAAAATAGAACTTCAACTTGATATAACTTTTCAATAGCATTTTCCAAACTGAATTTTTCTTGATGTATACTTTAATTAGAATTTTTTAATTACTCCAATAAGGAATTCGAGTCACGTCTAGCAACAATATTTTCAGTAAGAACGAAGTGTCAAACTAAATATCAAGCTTCTAGTGTACATCAACCAGCAGAACCCAAACCACAGTCTTGATTTAGATTTTCTTTTCCACTGATCCTCCAAAAATGCACTTTCTGCGGTGGTGGAATCAACAAGCCTGTGAAAGAATAAATTTTCAGATTAAAAAAACTGAAGATGGAGAATTGAAAAAAGACTAGCTTTTTGCATATTGTGCAAAATCAGTGTTCTTCAATCTGTATTTTCACTTAGAGGTGTTAAGATGGACGGCCTGGCCAGACCCGTGAAAATCGGCCCGGATCGACCCAGGACCGCGGGCCCACCCGTGACCCGAGTGGACGGTTCACGGGTCAAGGAGATGTGACCCGCGGACTTCGCGGGTTGTATCTTCACGGGCCGCGGTTAACTCGTTGGCACGTGAATTTTTTTTTTTTTAATTTGAAAAAAAGGGAGGAGAGATCCAACCTAGTTGGAATGTACTTAGCCCCTGTTTGGCCCCCATTATTTTTCATTTTTTATGGTTGAAAATTTTTGGAATAGTGATTGATGGGAGAATGTGTAGTGGAAAAGTAATTAAAACTTTTAGATTTTTTTGTGTAATATTATTTTATTTGGTGAATATGTAGTTGTAATGAAGAGAGTGAAAAATTTAATGTAATGTAATGTAATTTAATGGGGGCCAAACAATGGCTTAAGCTATAAATTATAATAAAAGTAGGTGTCAACCTAGTTGAGATGTATTTAGACTATAAATATTTGATAATGGTAATTAGAAATACACTTAGTTGTTATTTGTTTAAGTTAAATTTAACTTTGCAAAGTTATAAATAATTTATGTAACATTAAATTTGATTTTTTTATAAACATTTATTAGTATAAATATGAATTTATCATTTTGTTCAATTCTTATCTATAAATATATACCTTCACTTAATTAGAAATGCATTTAGTTGTAAAATTTCAATTATTAAATTTGAATTCTATTTTAACATTTTTTGGTATAAATATGAATTTATCATTTTGTTCAATTTTTAGTTTACATTTAACAAAAAAAAATATTGTTTGCTATAAATATGAAAAATTCTATATTTTTATAATTTTATTTATAAAATAATTCGGGCCAAATCGAAACAAACCATGACCCGTGACCCGCATGGGCTCGACTCGGATGTGTCAGCGGGCGGGTCTGGATTGTAATCTAAAATTTGTGGACCGACTCAGAATCGGCCCGGAACCCGTAGCGGGCGGGTTTTTTTAGGCAGGCCGTTACCGAACCCATGTGTTGACGAGCCGAGTGACCCGAACCACCCGGATTGACAGCTCTATTTTCACTTAATTAAACTCATTTTTTCACAATCTCCATTGAAATCCCACCTTAAATTTTTCTGATCTGTACACACAAACACGCACAGAAGCTCTTTCTGAGCTTTAATTTTGTGTGAAAGGCATAAGGTCTTTCCTTATCTTTCTCGTTTTCTTAATCATTTCTATCACTTGTGTTTTGCAGTTTCTAGCTCTCGCTTCAATTTGAAGATGGCTATCTAGTTGAAATTGTTGTTCAGGGGAAAGAACTTGGAGCTATACCATACTCGATTCGTGCCTCGTAAGATGGAGAGCTATTTGCCGTGGATGCTGAGAATAGCAACGTCGTATGAATTACTCCCCCACTTTCCCAATGTGCACTTCCCTGTCCGTTATTCTGAATTATACATCTTGTTCAGTCAAGATGAATGTATCAGATAACCACCATTATTTTCTGTTTTAGCATTTTTAAGTGTGGTATGGCAATGCTCCTTTCCTCTTTGGTTCTGGAACGTGTGAAGAGAGAGGATGACTTTATTTTTTTAATTCATATGCTTTAGCTTTCAAATAATAAAAAATTTACCAATCAAATACTGGAGATTAGAAAAGTTAAACCTTATTTTCAATGAAAGAGATTTGATTCTTGAACAAAAGGGAAATAGCTCTCCATTGTCTCCTCGTAAGATGGAGAGCTATTTGCCGTGTAAAGTTCAGTTTTTTTTGGATACAGCCAAAGTTGGTGTTAGTTGAGATAGTGCCGCAAGCAAAAGGGAAATGTTTATGTTGCTGATGCTCGTTTTAATCATCCTAAGGGGATTACCATGAATGATAAAGGAAATGTTCATGTTGCTGATGCATCAAATCTTGCCATTAGAAAGTTAGGAGAAGCAGGTTTTCTCCAGTTGTTCTGTGTTATCCAGATTTCTAGGAGAGTTTGATAAATCAAAATGGAATCCGTACAGTTGAATACGTACTAAATAATTGTTAAATATTACTGTATGAAATAGATTATCTGGGATCTAAAATTAATTCATTGTCATGGTACGGATGTCTTCTCAAAGTATTCTAATCTTCAAAATTAATTGCAGGTGTGACAACCATTGAGTGAGGAAAATCAAATGTTGTGGGCTATCGGGATGGACCAAGTGAGGATGCAAAGTTGTCGAGTGACTTCGATGTGATATATTGATGGCTACCTGTTATTTATTAGTTGTTGACAGAGGCAATGCTGCTCTGTGTCAAATCTCTGTCGACAAAGAAGATTGTGATTACCAGAATAGTTCTATGTCTGCTGTAGGTTTAGATTGCCTATCAACAACCGTTTTCTTGAACATTCAGCACATTAGTTGGCTAAATGAAATGCTATATGTCCTAAATCTTGTCCAATTGTTATGTCAACTGCAGTTGAATAATATGTTTTTGCCAAGATAGGTATTTTAACATGCTATCTTTTTCCATCAAATAAAATGATAATGTCGATTAATATTTAAATTATCATGCCATCATACTTGATATCCCAAAATCTATGTGTTCGTCTCGTCCATAACTTTGCATGTTGTGATTTAACCGTATGCTATCTTTGTTGTGTCTTGATTCCTGGTTCCCTTTTTTAGGAATACACTTCCATACGTGAAGTTAGATAAATATTGTTTTTCATCCTTTATCAAGCTAGCTATTTGCTGAAAAGTACTTTACTCAGTTCAGTACACCAATACAAAGTGACAAATTGGTAACCAAGTCTGACTCTAATAATCTGGTTTTTCTGACAGATCTTCTTATGGCCGCTGGTTCTATTTTGATAGGATAAGCTTCGCACATGCTTCAGCAGGGATTTGGTTCTCTTTTTTCTCCAAAATGGTAAATTCTATTATCTATGGTTTTCTTTCTGTTTATTGAGTTAACAAGAGGGATTAAAACAATGATCTCTGATTTTTAAAAATGAGCCTTTGACTTAAATTCAACTGTTTGTGAAAGTTTTAGTCCCATTTATCCCTCTAAACATGGGAAAGTTTTCTTCTGGTGATAAATAAAATGAAGAATTCAATTCTTCATTTTATTGAATAGCTGCCAAGTTTCACAAATTTTGCGTCATAGAAGGTGCATGGACTTCCACGTGTTCTCAAGATAATTTTGTATACATTTCTAAGTAAGGTTTATGTCGATGCGAATTTTAATGTGGATTGAAAGCACCGATTTTTCATTTCCATGATTAGTGAGGATGTGTAATTTCTAGACTGAAGTTCTAAAACTGGTCTTCTGCTTGCTAGATGCCTATCTGTATCGCTTATTCTATATTATACGATCTTTTGTAACCTCATTACATATAATTGCTGCAAGGGCATAATGGATCTGAACTTCCGGAATGACCAGTGAGCAAGGAGAAACCCACTCCTATTGCAGTTGCCATTAAAGACGAACAAGAAGCTGGATAGCCGTCATTTGGACAGCTTGTCTGGGATATATCGAAGTTTGCAATGGAAGCATTAAGTGGCATTTTTCTTCAATTCATTCCCTTGCGCTTAAGGGGGAAGAGTTCCAGAGGTGGCCTCCTCTGAAAGATTCTCGTCGTGCCTGAAGATGAAGCCGAGCCTTCATTAGCTCAAAAGCAGAGAGCTCCAACTCCCCTATCTGAAACAAGGCAGACCCACAAACCATCTTTTGCTGATTGATTTACTGAAGTTAAACAACCGAAGATTAGATTGTGCAAGCAAGCACAGATGTTCCTAACGGCAAGAATATGCTGAATTTTATGGGTCGGGAGAGGGTCCCCCGTTCGGCCAAATCAGGACGAAGAGCCAGAAAGAGAGAATAAAGCATCGTGCACGAGAGAAAATGGTGACGCAAATTTTGTGGCACTGAGTATGGAGCCGAAACCTGTTGAAACCGTGGCAGCCAACTATGAGAATACGAAGTATGATCCTTACAATTTCAGGAGCAAGTATGGAGATTCATATCGATACGATTAAGTCGCGGTGTTTTAGGCAGCTGAACCATTGACTTTGAGATAACATCTGTTTTACCAAAACATCTGAACGTCAAGAAAGTAACTTAAGAATACTTTTTGATTTTGTATCACAACAAAATGTACATATTTTGAGATGTATCTGCATGATTTTCTTGATGTTCTTGTATCTGGTATCTGTTAAAGGAAGATTTCTCTATAGTAATTGTTGGTTCGTGTTTGGCAAAGCTTAGACTATAATTTAAGCTGGTCAAACATTATGTTTGGAGTGGTTAATGCTTAAAAACAAGCCTCAAATGCATGATTTATTTTTAGTGGACCTGCCTATATTCGATATTAACCATACATTTGGAGCTTATTTTTTAGCACGAGTAACTAAAACATGTTCATATTTTTTATTCACGCATTTCGTCGGACATACAACCTACCTATTTATTAACAACATATTTTGTAGGATCTACAACTTATAATCCCTTAAATTTTAATTTAAACACTTCCAAACGTGCCCACATTTGGACATATCTAATTATATATACGTATACATATCAAGTTATGCAGCAGTAGCATAAAATTAAGGTAGGTTCACTCGATCCCTTGACCAACTAGATCTTCAACTTGTCTGTGTATGGTTCTCTCCTCTCTCATGATACATACAAAAACTAAGCTAATTTTCACTCTCTCGAAATTTCCTGTGTTTAACTAACTTCGTGTGGACTACGTATGTGAACTTTCAGGAAATAACAATTTGGATGGTTCGCAACTCCACACAGTTGTACTAAAGCCAATCCTAATCTTTCCTTACAACCTCTGCAACTGTGATCACGAGAATAGAACATGATACCCAACTACTAACTCCACTTTTTTCTCTTGCTCAATTTCTGGTCTTTCTTGTGGACACCATTTGTCAGTCAATAATTAGAAGTGAATTATCATCCTACTTTCAAAATAAATTAAACAAAAAGTTAACATGCTTTTATCTAAAAACGATAAACTTCAACCGGAGAAAAGGAATGGGTATTCACCCAACCAACAACTCTAGATTCAAAAGTATAGTTCGATGAATTCTTGGATTTGTGAGTTAGGAATTATTCTAGCCAACTATACTTTTTTCAAGATTTCATTTATTCATAAATGTCCAACCATAAAGTGACTATTTGAAACTTGGAACTTAATTCATCTCTCTCCTATCAACTCAAACTCACATGCACTTCAAAAAAGAACTTACTGAACTTCTTGAACTGTTCTTACAACACTTTATTTGACTTCAGATCTGAATCTACTTCATTTCTTGCAACTATACAACATGGGTTGTGCTGGGTCCTCACAGATGAAAGGTGAGGCATGAGACACCAAATAATTTGCATATTTGCTTTGTATTCCTAATCATTGTTCTTATCTTCTGTACTTGATGATTACCAGAAATCTTATGTTTGTTTTGGTTAAGATAATTGCGTCAAATCTATTTATTCTGATCTCGACACGTAAAACACGAACTCATTAGGCATGATTTAGCCACAAATGCTCGGGGATTCGCTGTTTCTTGCTGTCGGAATTTTTGTACTAGCCAGCGCAGTATGGACTAAATAGAACAAATTTGAAGGACTTGTCTAAATATTGTATTAGGCTATCAACTGATAGCTTAGATATGGAGCATCTACAACAAATCGATTGCTCTATATACGAGGCTCTTAGCATTGGTACTGATAATGGACTATTTTGCACTCGAGTTTTACAGGAAATGTCAAAAAGATTAGAAAACCGAAACCATGGAAGCATCCTCAGCCGATAACAAAGAGTCAACTCATACAGCTGCGAGAAGAGTTTTGGGACACCGCTCCTCACTATGGCGGCCGGATAGGTAAGTTTAAATATGACAAACAAAATGCATTATTGAAAAACACCAAAAGAAAAAGTCTTCCGAAGAACTAAGTCTTTCTCCTTGGAATTCAGTCCTGCGCAGTAAGGTAACAAAATACCTGATGTTTATCAAGAACATATCATCCTAGGACATTTTCATGAATCTAGATTACATATTGGATGTGTGGAACCTAATATTCTGTACACTTTCCCCCGGCCATGAAATTTTTTAAGCCAATGTTTGGTTTAGCTAAAAAAGTTGATAAAATATAAGTCAGAGTCAATAATTATTTTTAACCACACGATTCATGAGATCCATAACTTTTATTAAATTTTCAAGAACACATTTCATTAGCTTTTAAAAAAATATACTAAAAGTCTGATTTTTAGGTAAATTTGCCCATATTATTAGGTCGTCCTAATATTTTTTCTCCTATATAAAGGTTATTAAGATGAGCCTCCATTTGGAGTATCATAGTAGAGAGAAAAAAAATAACACGTTGTAATTCTCTTCTTCAATATAGTGCGATTTGGTTGCGGATGGTGAATCATGTTACATTGCGTGTTATTCTTGCTTCCATTTTTCTTATTTTACTTTATTAATAGATCTCTATAATTTGTATTCATTTAATCCATAACAAAACAATGTACATGGTACTCTTTTATCGGTGGCCGAGGTTATGAACCATATAAATTTCTCGTGTTTGTTATATTTTGCTTATAACTTAATTTGGATGTTCTGTGCAACTTAATTACGAGAAAAATCTTAAATTGTGATATGCATTTGTACCAGAAATTTGGGATGCACTTCGTGCAGCAGCTGAAGCTGATCCAACTCTTGCACAAACAATTGTGAACGATGCCAGGATTACAGTTCAAAATGCCGATTTAACAGTTTGTTATGATGAAAGAGGTACATAACTGAGTCACCATTCGATATCTCTTCTTCTTTTGCCACTTTTAGCGTAAATGTCAAGTATGGAGTGTATTTTTACCCCTATACGCCTTTGTCGCAGGTGCAAGATATGAATTACCGAAGTATGTTTTGAGTGAGCCAAAGAACTTAATTCAAGATAGTTGAAACCACAGGATTGTTACACCATGTATTTTGCCCAATATTAAGCAAAATTGTGTACATCATTCCCTTTGATATGTTGTAGTCAATTCTCGTGTTAGAAACTATAAATTAAAGAAAATAATTTCAACTTCACAATTCAAGTTCAAGTGCACGTATGTGATTTGAGAATCACTATGTTTTACAAACATTAATGATAATCCCCTGAAATTGCCTGGTTACAAAATTTAGTGCAAGTTGCAAGAAAATTGCGAGTCCTCGTTAAGTATTGACTTTGAAGAGTTAAATTTAAAAACAACTGAGGCAAGCTAAATATATACCAAGCCTCCATTTGGATATAAATTTATAAATGTGTTAGGACTTTAAAGTGACAATCAACAAAGCACAAAGCATATTAACATATTCATAAAGGCAACAGAAAACATAGAACACCAAATGAATGAAAACCGAGAGTTACTTCCCTTTATGTAGCTAGCCGAAGATAGGCTCAGGAACAGCCCTTCCAATCATTGCACACTACCGTCCAGAAAGAGAGGGATTACAGAGAACACTCAAAGGGGAAACTCTGTATTGGTCATCGATCAAAAGATCTCCCAATAGCCACTGTTCTTCCTTGCAGTTAGAGTAAAACCAAGACTAAAACCAGCCACTATTTCAGGCCTAGATTACCCACTTGTTTACCCTCTAAATGCTAGAACAATCATAGAGAAACCACCCAAGAGACAATAGAAACTACTCACAGAATAGAGAGAGACCCATGAAAACGAGAGAGAGGGAAGAAGATTCGAGAATGGAGAGGTCGAGTGAAATAAGAGAGGTGAGAGAAAATATCAACCAAGAATTAAATTTCAACCATCCAACACATCCAACGGTTCTAATAAACCGAAACTAGCACAATCCATGTAACAACCAATATGCCAATAGGCAAGTGACATCTAAGCAGTTAGGCCAAAATAATGCAAACAATACAAATGATGCAAATAGCATTAGCCCAAAAGAGTTAGGAGAACCACGATTCTCACAAAATGATTTATAAATACAATTAAAGTCAAAGTCAAATATTAATTTTATTTGCACATTCATAATTTTTATCCATACATTACGTAGAATATGCTATTATTTCTCTTTATAAATCATATATAAATTTACCAAAATGAGGGTAAAGGGCACTGATTCAAAGAACTTTGATTCTTTGAATCCATTTTGGCCATGATTATGCTAATCAATGAGAATCTATACATATTTTTCCCAAGCTTATAAGAAAGTTATTTATTTTCCAAACATGTTAGTTTCACCTAACACGAGGGATGGCAATTGGGTTGGGCCTTGTAGCCCTCAAATTCGTCCCCGAGACCTCTCTCTCTCTGAGAATAGTGGAGTGAGAATTGCATAGTTGTAACGTACAACATTCTATAAATGTAATATGTCCTTTATTTATGAGGAATTAATGGTCAATATTGATAGACTTACAACCAGTTTATGTCATGGTTGTTGAAATTCAACATAAGAGAGTTATAGTGTGTTTGAGCCACATTATTTTAGAAGAATGTATTTTGGAATAGTAGATTGATTAAGAATGTGTGATTGAAAAAGAAGGAAAAATTATTGATGTGATGGAAAATATTATTTTATTAAAAAATGTGTGGTTGAAAATGAAAATGAAAATTTTAACGTGGCTCAAACGGGGGCTTAATATATTTTGGATGGAATTTCTACATATATCAATGTATGTAATTAATTCGTATATTGTTATCCTGGACTCTTGTTTAAAAGCAATAAAAAGGGATTAGAACGAATTTAATATTGAGATATATGCCTCTGGTGAGCCTTTTTGATGAGGAGATTTACGGCACAACTTATAACATGTTTGGACGCATTTAAGAATAAGTAAAAGTTACTTTTTAATGTCTAAATATTTATGAAAAAGTTAGTATTTAATCTTTTCTTAGTTTTAAGTAAGGATGACAACATGATGAACCATGTCGAGGTGGAGACATGGATTAACATTTTGGACCTACCTCGTCGAGAATTCGGTAGGTAGGGTGGGGACAAGGGAACGAGGCGGGATGAAGATTAAAATACTCTCATTTACTGCTTTATTTATATATAATTTAGTTACTCTTTATACGGTTTCAATTATAAAATATAAAAATAAAATGAAGTTAAAAGATTTGAGTAGGGATTATGTTCTGTCTCTATTATTTATTTTCAAAGTGATTCGTATTTGATAATGTAATTTTTTTTTCAAATTTGATTTAAAAAGTTCCTTTTTTTTTTGTGAAAACAAGAAAAAATTACTTTTATAAGTTAATTGTCCCAATAATCATTAAACTTATGTCGTATCTTAGATTGCTCATTAATTGTCCCAATAATCACTAAACCTATGTCACATCTTAGATTGCTCACTAAAATTTAAAATGTTGAGTAACAGAATGCGTAGGTGGCACTCCGTCACGTCGTTGCCAAATTACCACGTAAGAAAGTATGTTTCATTGCTCACAAAACTTTAAAAAATGTCTTCGATTGTTCACTATATTTTGAAAAATGTCTTTGATTGCGACTTGAACTTTGATGTGGTCGAATTTTGGCTACTAAATGTATAAAAATGACGTTGGACTTGTTGTTCATTAGAAAATATGTACTGTAGCACACATGACGCATACAAGTAATAAAGTGGACAAACCAGTTCGGATTGTCGATCCCGTGATGAATGATTACTCAATTACGCAATAGTTAAATTTAATTTTAACAACGAAACACACAATAAATTTGAGTTTTGCAAATGATGAAAATAATTCAAATTTTACAAAAATAACGAAAATATCACTTACATAAGATCTTTTCTCAATTTTATTATTTGATATTTTTTTGTATAATGTTTATATAAATGAATTTAAAAGGGACAATATTGCAATATAACATGGATGAAAATAATATTTATTAAATTTTTTTTAATAAGGATAGGTAAAAATAGATAAATATACAATAACCATGGATATAAATGGCGGCTCCTTTGTAAGTTCGAATGGTGTGCATAAATGGGGTGGCATTGTAACCAGCCCACTTATAAAAGAAACTTGAATAACCTTCATTTCCTCTTCGTCAATTCCAAGAGGAACAATATCATCATACCGAGCAAGGGTACAATTAAATTCTGGGTACAGTCCGCATTCTGATTCCACAATGTTTAATCGATTCTTAAAACTCTTTTTGTTAATTTTTCGCATTCTAGATGGCGGGTTTCATCTCCTTAGTCTTCAGATTTAATTTTGTTTCACTATGAGCTGTCATTGATATTCGATTTGGTTAAACAGCATACAAGAATTCATTTTTTATTTTATTTTTATTTTTTGAAGGAACCGTTTTTTTCCAGAATCAGAGCATCAGCTGTTTGAACTTTTGCCTCACAGTCAAAAGCTTATCATTTTCCCCCTATAAAAGTAACTAGTTTCTTTAGGAAAGCGTGAAATATTTAGTTTAATCAGGTTGTTAAGATTCCAGTGTTAGACTGTGCCTTCTTGCCTTTTTTTAAAAAAAATAGTATTTGCATATGGCGGTTTATAATATCATGCTTAAAACTGATATAATCCTCTTTTTCTGATGGTATTACTATTATTATTATTCCTATTGTCAGGTATTGAAAACGTTTCACATTATGGGTAAGCAGAAAAGGTCGGACTATGTTCAAGGCGTTCATTGTATGAGACACATGGTAAATGACTTGACAAATTCTTTCACGGTATTAATATCTACAGATACAAAGTGAAAGATAAAGATACACACTCAGTAAGTCTTCTACTTCATCGAATATAAAAGCAACGTGTTCTATAGTGTATTGTCAGATCTAATGCTCAAAGATCTAACACTTTGGATTCCACTAAGCATTCTCGTGGAATAAGCAGCAATTTCTTCCTTTGCTGTGATTTGATTTAAAACGTAAGCAGATGCTTTGATCACCAAAATGCAGATAAATGAAGATTAACTGGGATGTTACATATATAGTCCAAGTAAACAAGATTTGTAGCACGAACTTCTATCTCATAGTCGAGTAAATACTAGTTAGCTCCGCTATCTGGATATTGCTGAAAAATTTGGCAGTTCAAATTGGGAAGTGAGATGCTGATATGCTTAATATTTCTCCATCCACAATCAGTCAACACCATGTCTTGACGCAATGGGAAATTGTAGAAAAGTTGTGTGGAATGTTCGTTGGAAAATTTTACTAGGGAAAGATGCAGTTTTTTCAAATTTGGCCAATGAATTAGACTGGGATTGAAATGCAAATCATATGTAGTCTTAACTTGGTTAGGGATTCACAAGTGAAAAGGTGGCGAGGTAAAATATAAATGCATTCTAAAGGTTGGGAAACATCAAGATGGAGCCTTTCGATAGCCGAATCATCATGCTGGAGAAGTATTCTTACCAGAAAATTCAAGAAGGAAGCCCCGACGCTTTAATTAATCACTCTTCATTTTGTCAAACCAAGAAATCGAATCTTCCAAATTAATAATTGGAAATGGCAGTCTAGAGGTTTCTCTAGCATAGTATCGATGTTCGTATGATATTTTTGGTAGGAAGGAAGAAAGGAGAGGAATGATGGAAAATTGCATCAGGCAATACTTCTACCTTCATTCGTTAACTCACAAAGCCTTGTCCTTAGAGATCTCTTCGATAATATGGATGTTTCCATAATAAGGAGCTAATGATGTCCGTCTTTAAAGAAGGAAAAAGAAAAAGAGCACGTGACCTAGCAAGAACCGAGTTGGTAAATAAGAAAAAAAAGTGTCTCTAAAGAATGAAGCCCAAGCAAATTAGACCTCCCCCTTTCACATAGCTTTTTGATAACTGGAGTTCTACATATAAGAAAGTGAGAGCTGCGCTGACGTCATGCTTTAAGAAGCACGAAGAAGCAGGAAGTGGACTTTGCTTATACATGATTTTTTCTATGCAAGATTATACCAGATTTTGAGGTTGATTGTGTTTCATTGAGCTTTATTTATTTATTATGGCAGCCACCTTGTCTAGTTCCAAATCATCAACTGTTTGTGTTTTTGCATTACAGTTAAAACCTAAATTTTTAAAATTTAAGTAAAATGACTTTTAGTTTTTCTGTATTTTTTTATCTTTTAAAATTCTAATGTCTGAATGCGTTTTGCTTCCATTTTTTAAGGTTTTACATGTGATGGTTTTCCATACGAAGCTTAGAACAGACTGTGTAGTTAAGTTTAAAAAGAAGGCAACCCGATAGCAATCTTGTCATCAAAAAGGTAACAATAGCATCAAATAAAGTACGTGTGCAGATTTTTGAAAGTGAGTCCTTCTTTCTCTTGTTATTTCATTGTTCATAAATCCACACAATTGATGTTTTACTCATTCAGTTCTTGGTGTTCAATGATAGATTCCTAATGCAAAGTAGAAAGTTATTATCATCCAACTTTTATACCGATAACATCACTTTGTACATTCTTTTCTTCCCTTTCCTTCTTCTTCTTGTTGGTGGTGGTGTTGCTGTTGCTGCTATTGTTGTTGTTTACATGTCATGTATTGAAACCAATTCACTTGCTTGTATTAATCTAGGGAAATAGTTATGTTTTGTTTCGACTATATGAAGATAATGATTTTTTTTTTTTTTTTATAGTTATCAAGAGTTTTATTCTACTATTTCTGTTGCACTTTTTTGTGATGTTTCTCTCTCAAAGGAAAATTCCATTTTCTTTTTCGCATTTTCAGAATTTGTTGATGGAGAATCCCAAACTTGCTTCATCACTGTTCAATCTGCATGCATATCAGCATTTGGAGCATGAAATTGAAATCAGAAGGAGAATTCAAATGTTTTGTTGTTTTCTTCACCAATGCCAATTCAAACCCATGAAATGTGAGCAAATGCAATGTCAATTTTGGAAAGTTGCAGGTAAAGCATGTAGATTTTGTATGATTTAAAGAGGAAATTTAACAATTAATTTAATTATAGTACTATATTATGCCAATAACGTAGCATATGTTTGCAGGCCTTTATAAACAGCTGCCTTTATAAATAGATAGAAATGAGTGGAAATTTTTTGTCCCATTTGAGTATTTTAAATTTAAATCCTATTTTTTTGTTGTTTGACGCACCAAAACTTGTTTCTATTCAGGAAATATGATCAGTACAAAATTGGATACATTATTGTACCATGAACTCATTTTCTGCCTAAAGTCTTTTCAAATTATTCAAATATAGCTTAATCTAAGTGGCGAAGTCATAATCTCTAAGTTAAATGATTGAATTCTTTTTATCTTTTCTTTCCGTCTTATATTTTCAGGGTTATAGAGGCGTTTCACAATTTATGAGAAAAGGGTATTGTCGGGGATTCTTTTCCTTTGGAAAATGGAATGGGGAAGGTTATGTCTGTCTGGTGAACATTGCACTTATCTAACTAAAGAATACTTTTCCACATCGTTAAAGATTTTCTAGTTAATAGCATAACATCTAGACTATTAAGGGCTTCAACCCAATGGATAGTTAATATCATGTCCTGTGTTGATTAAGTACTAAAATAAGAAGCACAACCTACTCCGTTTAGGAAACTACAAGGTAAATAAAACTAATCATAAAAATGAATTGAAGTCTAGAGATGTATCCAATCAGAATTTTAAATTCTTGCAGATCAACTTGGCTTTACCACTCAAATTTGTCTCTCCTAATTCTGGTTATCGCCTCACTGCTCAATCCCTGGGACAACTCTCAGTAGTGACTTGGTGGTGGTCACCCATCTTATTTACCCATTCATGCAAGAGTGTGACTCTCAAAGGGATATCATTCTGAAGAAGGAAAAATGGCACATTTGGTTATGGTGCTCTGCAATTTGCATCAAGTACAGGAGAAATTATCATATTTGATTCCACTCTGTTCTTAATATTTCTAGCATGACTGTAGAGTCAGGTTTTAAATCTAAATAAAAGAATGAACAGGCATGGAAACTAATCCTTGACATTGGGTCACAAGAGAACAGATCCCGGCCTTTGGAGGAGAGTTCAACAGAATAGGGTTTCCTCTCTCTGCTTCTTTTTAGCGCAGTTTTCTTCTCTCTCTGCTCCAATTACGTTAGTTAAATCAAGTGATTATTCGAGGTTCATTTTGAGAGGTAAGTGTATAATACTTGTGTATGGGTTTTTGGCTGTGTAAATTGCAGCTCGGTTCTTAGATTTCTTCTTGTTGATGAATCAGTCAATTTAGGCTACTGAGTTCAGTTCCTGGTGTATTGTCTTGTAAAAATGCTTGTAACCTCGTTCGATGGAGGAAATTAATGCAAAGGTAGCCTTAATCCACTTTGTTGAGCTCAAACTGTAATGTAGGCGGTGGTTGGCCGAACCCTGGGCCTTCAGGCAATCATATACTTTTCATGTTATAGATCTTGAAATTTCCCAGTTGTTGAAGCCCAGTTACCACTAAAGTTTACCTTTTGTCCAAGTCACAAGAGAGGATCTCCGTCATATTTTGTGTTCAGACCCTCTGGATATTCCTTTTTTGATCTTCTGAAATACTCCCTTGCTTTTCTAAGATCGTTTGAGAACCTAGCTATGAGGTGAAGAGGGAAATATATTATTTACTTTGAAATCTTTCTTTAAACACTCATATATATTGTTGACATGTGAAAAAACTTGGTTTGTGACACATGCTATATTTCCCTCTACAAAAAAAGAGCTGGTTTCCCATAAATTTCACGATTCGTACCTCGCATTCACACCTGTTATTGAGATATTTTTAATTTTTATTTATTCAATAAGTGTAAAACGGCGTCGCTTCACTTTCCCTATTTAACTTCCTTTTTTCCATTTTTCTTTATTCCTTCCTTTTCTCTTTCAAGCTCACACAATTGAAGTTTGGGTTACGGCGTTTCGATCCTCTGTTCCTTCGTTGTGTGTTTTTGGTCAGTAGCGATTGAGGTCCCAGATCGTGGAAGGTCTCTTGGATTGTGTGAGATTTGCTTAAGGTTTGGATCTTCAAATTGATTTTGAGCTTTCCTCTGTCTGCTGTGTATATCTGCATCGCCTTGTTTAGGGCTTTTTTCTTTCTCCATTCCTTCGATTTGTGTTTCTACTTTGCGATTCCTGACTAAAGGCTTTTGATCCCCTTATGCTTTTCTCTTCCTCTCTCACACCATTTCCGGCGAAACCATCTTCGCTATCCCCTTTCTCTATACAGATCTTTGTCTTTGTTGATATTTGTTCATTAGCTAATAAAGCTTCATTTTTTTTGCCTCTTTTCATTTGCAAATCTGTGCAATTTTTGCAGGATATGATTGCAAAGAATTAACATTTTTATGCTATTTTTTATCCGTTATACTGATTAGTGCTAACGAATGCTTTTCCTTTATTCACAGTGCTTGTTTAAGGTAGAAAATCCAAAGTTCAAGAATATTTTTATCCGTTTATTGATCTTTTGAAATACACCCTTGCTTTTTCTAAGATTCTTTTGCGAATCCAGATATGAGGTGAAGAAGGAAATCAGTTGTTTACTTTGAAATCTTTCTTTAAACACTCGTATATAGTGTTGACATGTGGAATAACTTGTTTTATGACACATACCGTATTTCCTCGCTACATAAAAAGAGCCGCTTTCCTATAAATTTCACGATTCCATATCTCGCGTTCGCACCTGCTATTGAGATATTTTTAATTTTTATTCAGTAAGTGAAACGGCATCTCTTCACTTTTCCTATTTAACTTCGTTTTTTCTATTTTTCTTTATTCCTTCCATTTCTCTTTCACGATCACACAATTGAAGTTCTGGTTAGGGCATTTCTTGTCCTTCATTCGTTCGTAGTGTGTTTGTGCTCAGTTGCTATTGAGGTCCCAGATCGTCCAAGGTCTCTTGGATTGTGTCAGATTTGCTTAAGGTTTGAATCTTCAAATTGATTTTGAGCTTTCCTTTCTCTGCTGTGTATATCTGCATCCCCTTGTTTAGGGCTTTTTACTTTCTCCATTCCTTTGATTCGTGTTTCTACTCTTTGATTCTGGACCCAGATATTTCAGTTTTGCTAAAGGCTTTTGATCCCCTCTTGCTTTTCTCTTTCTCTCTCCTCACACCATTTCCGGCGAAACCATATTCTCTATCCCATTTCTCTATTCAGATCTGTCTTTGTTGATATTTCTCATCAACTAATAAAGCTTAATTATTTATTTATTTATTTTTCATTTGCAGATCTGTGCAATTTTTGCCTGATTGATAAATGTGCTTATGATTGCAAAGAATTTACTTTTTTTATTCGTTTATACTGATTAGTGCTAACGACTGCTTTTCCTTTACTCACAATGCTTGTTTAAGTTAGAAAATCCAAATTTTAAGGATACTATTTTATATACAATATTAGTTGTTTATTTGGAAGCTTTCTCATTTCTAATGTAGTTAAATGTATCAACAGTTTTTTATTAACAGATTGGATTTTTTGGCTAAGCAAGCACGGAACTACTTTATGTAGTGTGTTCCTCTAATAGGCACATATCCACTTAAAATCTGCACTTTACGAGCCTTCTGTTATGTATAATCTCCAGTATCACAAAGATGACAATGAGATTTTCTTGGAGAAACTACACAAATAGGCTTGCTGGAATCCTCCTTTTATTTATAATGAATTTCTATTCTCCGTACTGTGCTTCTTCATTCTCTTTCCTTCAACAACTTTAATATGATCCTTTTTTATTGCATTTCCTTTGATTCCTTTTCCTCTTTCTATTTCCTTAAACTTTTCGACCATTCCTTCCTCTCTGATTGTCCACATTCAGACCTGAAAGACATACTGAGGAATGATTTCTGTCATGTTATTAACAACTCAAGACTCTAGCTTAATGTAAATACCATGATCTAATTCACACAAAAAATATCTCTTTGAATTTTAAGAAAAACTACTGTTAAAATATCATAATGCCTAGTTATATCTACGCTGTTACATACTGCTAGAATAATTTCCTTGAATGTGGCAGAAACTAGTTCTATGAGAAATAACTCAGTGTGTATTGCATATCCTAATTTCTGTGTGAAATCAATTATATATGGTGCATGTTTCAGGTTCTGTGTGACATTGTAAAATATTTACAGCACATTCTTAAATCTGATATATCTTGTGAACATTCGTCTTATTTGTGTAATTGAACACTTCATATGTTGTATCTCTTATTTTCCGATTGAAAAATCCTTAATACGTGGAATATGTGAACCCTTCTCTCAGTAAAAGAAGTTGATTTGTTTAGAATATCTTTTTCCTGTAAAGTAAAAAGACCTTCAAGCTTTGCAACACTACATAAACAATTTTTTATACAAAAGAAGTCTGATATACTTTTGCAAATATATTAACAAAACATAAGAAACTTAATCTTTGTTGCTCATTACTTCTTGGTTGAAGGATTTTGATAAATGATAAAAAATTAAGTTTGAAATTGATATCTTCAATGGCGAAGGAGACCTTATCCTTTTTCATTTATGAATTAGGTTCCTGTTTTGCAAAGCTCTCTAACTATTTCTTCTTCCTTCTTCAAAGCAGAACATCAGAACCTCATTATGGCAACCTTGGTATTAGTGAAGAGCGATGAACAACGAAGGTTTTCTAAATTAAAGGAAGAAGATAGAAAGGAAGATCTGATTAGCGAATTGCCTAATGCAATTCTCCAGCATATCCTCTCGTTCCTTCCTACCAGAGATATTATACGAACATCAATACTATGCAAGACATGGAAAAACCTCTGGACTGCAATTTCCAACATTGATTTAGGAGATTCAATTGACATAACAAAGAGAGATTACTTAAATCGTCGGGCTTCCTTCTTGGATTCTTTGGAAAGAATACTTCTCCGGCATGATGAATCAGATATCGAAAGGTTGCGCCTTTCATTTAAAATGCCGGTGAATCCTACCCGTCTTCATTCGTGGATTTTAGTTGCTATAAAACATAATATTAGAAAGCTTGATGTTGTCCTACCTTTAGGATGCATATATTCTTTACCTCGTGACCTTTTAACTTGTGAATCCCTTACCGAATTAAGACTATATATGACATGCATTTTCAATCCGAGTTTAATTCATTGGCCAAATTTAAAAGAACTGCATCTTTCCCAAGTAGCATTTTTCAACGGAAGTTCTACACAAATTTTCTCAAGCATTCCGTTGCTTCAAAACCTGGCGTTGGTGAATTGTGAATGGGAAAACATTAGGCATCTCAGCATCTCCGTTCCCAATTTGAGATGCCTGCTTTTTAAGCAGTGTTCAGATCCTGAGGATCTACTCGAGTGTGAGATACTAGTTCGTGCTTCAAATCTTGTTTACTTGAATTGTATGAGTAACTTCTCAGTTAATCTTCTAGTTTCTGCATGTTTACTGGCCAATGCATCTGTTGACGTTTATAATTATGACGAAGTAGAGGAAGAAGTTAGTGACCGTAGCATCAGAATGCTTAATGGAATCAAGAGCGTTAGATCTTTGACTATATCTGATGACTCACTTGCGGTATCAAAAGCTTTCTAATTTTGAAATGATTTCTTCTGGTGTATTCCTTTTTGACTTTTTGTGATTAGTCTCATTACTAATTTCAATTGTGTTCTTGTATGCTAGAGTCTTTCTGGTGTAAGAGATTTCTCTGATGTGCCTGTTTTTCAAAATTTGATCCGTTTGAAAATAGTTCGTGATATGTCAAGACACACAATAGACATTTTGTTGGACCTGATGCAGAGAACACCGAATCTTAGAATCCTTGAAATTGCCGAGGTAAATGCTACCAGAAAGCCCTCATCTAGTTTTAAGTATGCTCAATGCAGTTTTTCCGATATACCTCCTCAATGGGCCAACTAAAAAAGTGAGTTGCTTGATTGATCGATCATTCTACTAACGTAATAGCTTTCTCTTTGTTATTGTCATTTAGGGACTCATTCAGGACATAGAATTCATTCTAAATGAAGATGATCGGAATTTCGAAATAATTCCTTGCTGTTTGAGATCTCATCTCAAGGTCATTAGCATGAAGGCTATCTATGGGCAAGAAGCTCCAGTACATCTGCTAAGACATTTCTTGAAGCATTCAGCTGATATACAAAAGGTGGTGGTATATTATCCGAATAATGCATCAGACTATATGGAAAAGCGAGAGGAATTCGAAAACCAGCTACACATGCTCCCTAGAATCTCAGAAAATTGTGTCATCGAAGTCTCGGACCGGCCTCTATAGGTTACATTGCTTTAAGATTCGATGAAGTAGAAGACATTATGTAGCGTGTATTTTTATCTTTTATTTTGCATTTTTAGCTGTTATTACTATTCTAGAATTTTTCATTCATTTGCCTTGTGTCTCGTACATTAAATGCTGTTAATAAGTGTTAAATTCCAACTTTCTTTGCTTTGCTTTAATAATTTCTAATAGTCTAATTAACAGTGTTAGGTTTATTGTCAAGTTCTGTGATTGTGATAAACATGAACTCGCAATATTAGAAGTTCCCTTTTGAGCAACCAAAAATAATATTAAGAAATGATATTTCTATAGTTATCGGTAAACGGCACTTAAAAATGTATCAAAGGAGCCTGCAAGTGTAAATTAACATTGCAGACACACTAATTCTTGATGCAGTTGCAGATTCTCTTAGCACAAAGTTTGTGGTTCATTGGACTGTACACATTTGTTTTATTGAATTGTTAACATTCTGTCCAAATAAATGTATTACCTGTGTCCACCAGTAAGGTCTATTGTTCATATTCATTGTTGCCCACAAATTGATCTAGAGTGTTTTGCCTACTTTCGAAAATCTTGCAATCTCTTGTATCTGTTGAAGTTGAGAAAGATTTCCAGGATATAAAGGTTAGTTTGGTGAGTTCCGAGGGATGAACTCAAGGCTAAACCCCGAGAAATGCACCATGAAAGAATTCAACTTTAATTATTTATTCAAAGGCAGTTGTCTTGACTGGAACAAGAACATCAACTGCTTGTGTTTTCGCCTGCAGTAGAAGCATTAAATGTTAAAATTTATCTTTTTTTCACTTTTAAATATCTTTTAGTTTTCTTTGAGGAAAGTGTGAAAGATTTTTCTTCATCAGTTTAAAATAATTAATTAAAGGCCTATAGCCGGAAGTGATCTTTAAAAAAAAAAAAAAGTCGCGTTCCAAAAAAGAATCTCAATGTTGTATTTACTTGGGGGAAAAAAAGAAGTTATATTTTCATTCTCTTCTTGCCTTTTTCTTACCGTATTATTATTATTTTAAATGTTTGGTTTTTGAAATGATTTCGCCTGTAGTAATCTGTGGCAAAATGGTTATGTTTTGTTTTAACTGTGAGTCGATAATGAAATTGTGTGTTTCTTAATAGTGTCAAAAGTTTTACTCCGCTCTCTCTGTTGTGTTGCTCTCTCGAAATGTAACAATTTTAATTTTTTTTTAAGAGATCTGATAAGAAGATTCACCAATTAGACGTGGAGTTCCCTTATCTCAGTCATTTTCTTTGAAGACGGCGACTATATTAAACACCCTTATTATATATGGTTAAAAACCATATGAATATTGTTAGGACATGTCAAACTCCACAATGGTATGATATTGTTCGCTTTGGGCTTGGACCCTCACGAATTTACTTTTGGATACTACTCAAAATGCTTCATACCAATAAAGTATTGTCCTACACTTATAAAACCATCATATTTCCCATGTCTAGCCGATGTGGGACTTCTTTTGCTCCCAACAATTCTCCCCTCAAATGAAGGACCACATCGTTGTGGCCTCCTCTCAAATGATAATCCATCAGCCAATCATCTTGTACCGCCGTTATTGTCGTCACCCTCGACCAAACAGGACCGTCGCCAACCACTACATTTTTTTGCCAGGAAGACTTTCGACACAAGGCACCTCAAATACGGATGATTTATAGCCAGACACAAGGCTAATTAGGGGGGATCTCCACCACGCTTTCCGATGCGTTCCTCCGGTTAAGTTTCGGGCTCTGGGCTCTGATACCAGTTGTTAGGATCCATCAAACTCCACATTTGTATGATATTGTTCGCTTTGGGCCCGAGCCCTCACGAATTTGCTTTTGGATACTACCTAAAAGGTCTCATACCAATGGAGTATTGTCCTACACTTATAAACTAATCATGCCCCCGTTTGACACCCTTTATTTTGGCCAATTTCTTGTTTTTCTACAGTGATTTTCCACCCATTTTTGACTAAATGTGGGACCATGCCTGAAAAATTCAGTACTTACATGAAATTTCCTGCGCACAAGTNGCGTTCCAAAAAAGAATCTCAATGTTGTATTTACTAGGGGCAAAAAAAGAAGTTATATTTTCATTCTCTTCTTGCCTTTTTCTTACCGTATTATTATTATTTTAAATGTTTGGTTTTTGAAATGATTTCGCCTGTAGTAATCTGTGGCAAAATTGTTATGTTTTGTTTTAACTGTGAGTCGATAATGAAATTGTGTGTTTCTTAATAGTGTCAAAAGTTTTACTCCGCTCTCTCTGTTGTGTTGCTCTCTCGAAATGTAACAATTTTAATTTTTTTTTAAGAGATCTGATAAGAAGATTCACCAATTAGACGTGGAGTTCCCTTATCTCAGTCATTTTCTTTGAAGACGGCGACTATATTAAACACCCTTATTATATATGGTTAAAAACCATATGAATATTGTTAGGACATGTCAAACTCCACAATGGTATGATATTGTTCGCTTTGGGCTTGGACCCTCACGAATTTACTTTTGGATACTACTCAAAATGCTTCATACCAATAAAGTATTGTCCTACACTTATAAAACTATCATATTTCCCATGTCTAGCCGATGTGGGACTTCTTTTGCTCCCAACAATTCTCCCCTCAAATGAAGGACCACATCGTTGTGGCCTCCTCTCAAATGATAATCCATCAGCCAATCATCTTGTACCGCCGTTATTGTCGTCACCCTCGACCAAACAGGACCGTCGCCAACCACTACATTTTTTTGCCAGGAAGACTTTCGACACAAGGCACCTCAAATACGGATGATTTATAGCCAGACACAAGGCTAATTAGGGGGGATCTCCACCACGCTTTCCGATGCGTTCCTCCGGTTAAGTTTCGGGCTCTGGGCTCTGATACCAGTTGTTAGGATCCATCAAACTCCACATTTGTATGATATTGTTCGCTTTGGGCCCGAGCCCTCACGAATTTGCTTTTGGATACTACCTAAAAGGTCTCATACCAATGGAGTATTGTCCTACACTTATAAACTAATCATGCCCCCGTTTGACACCCTTTATTTTGGCCAATTTCTTGTTTTTCTACAGTGATTTTCCACCCATTTTTGACTAAATGTGGGACCATGCCTGAAAAATTCAGTACTTACATGAAATTTCCTGCGCACAAGTACAGTTGCAATTCAAGTCCACTTTTCAAATGTCATAACTTCCGTTTTTGCCCTTTAAGTCATTATTTGTTTCTTTCAAACAATATCTTCATTAAGAAGGCAAATATGTCTAGGTAATAAAATAGCCGTATCATCTCTGCATGCAATCTGACGCCTGATTTCTTTTCTCTGAAAATTGCAGGAGCTCACAGTAGAAAAACGAGAAATTCTCCCAAAAAAAGGGTGTCAAACAGGGGCCATATTTCCCATGTTTAGCCGATGTAGGACTTCTTTTGCTCCCAACAAATATGATGATTAATGGTAAGGAGAAATATATTCAGTGAAGAGCTCCTTTATGAGAGAGTAGCACAACACACAGCCTCTATGAAGGCCCTTGTAGTTACATTATATTTTGTTTTTTACTCTGTCTCGGCAATTTTCATTTTTGTTTATTTTTGGCCAAAGGAGTTAAAGTATAGCATTTACCTGTAGTAGGGAGTAGTTTTAATGTATTTGGACATGTGTGTTTAACTAGCTCGAGATGATAACTTAATTTCCCTATCTATACTTCTGAAGATATGGTTTATTGCAGGTATTTAATCATCCTCCATTTTGTAGGATGTCATAAACAGATAAAAACTCTGTTGAAAATCTAACGATATATATCAAGCAACGCCTTAATCCCTTAGATTCTTGCATATAATTGAGACGGCTGCAAAAACATATGTTTAGAGAAAGGCAAGGCAACATTAATATGCGACAATAAAACTAACTTCAATTTTACAGTTCAAGTTCACCTATTTGATTTGACTCTTTAGCAACATTAATGTTAATCCCCAAAAATTACTTTGTTTAAAGAATTTAATGCAAGGATGCTATAAAATAGTGAGTATGTAGTTATGTTGAATTTGAAGAGTCGAGAATTAAATTAAAAAACAATTGAGGCAAGCTAAATATATTACTACACCTCCATTTGGATAAATTTACTTAAAGTCAAACATTAATTTCATCTACACATTTACAATTATTACTTATATTATCTATACATTTCGTAGGATGCACTATTCTTCTTCTTTATAAACCATTTTATTAATTTACCAAACCGAGACTAAAGGCATTGATTCAAACTAGTTCGATTCTCTGAATCCATTATAGGAAAATAATGTTATGTGGTGTTGAACACCAATCTAGCTAGCATCATATCATGTGGTATTAAACCGGCCATAATTTTTTATAATTTATTGGACATATAATTTAATGACAGTAATGCTACCGTCTAGAATGGTATTAAACACTAGTGGAGTTAAATATCATTACTCATTCTAGGATTAATTACTGTATTAAATGAGAATCTATACCCTTTTCCCAAGTTTATATGAAACTAAGTAATTTATTTGCCAAACATGCTAGCCTCACTTGAACGAGGGATGGCAATTTCGTTGGGCCTTGTGGCCCTAAAAAATTGGCCAATAGACCCTATTTATAAATGGGAACAATACATAAATCTTATATATAAAAATTACATTTAAAAAATAACAAACTTCAAAAATCTTTTAAAAAATCAGGTATTAAATCAATTAATTAAATATTTTTAATTATAATATAATACAATTACCCCAATTTATTAAATCCAAATCCAAATCCAAATCAATCTCTTTCTCTCTACTCTCTATCCTTTCCCTACCCCTTCTCTCCATCGGAAGCGGCCATCTACTCCGACGGCTTTTCCGGCGACAGTTCCTGCAATCTCTTCGGCGGGCGCTCCGGCGATCACTCCGACGCTCTCTCCGACGACTATTCACGAACCCTCTAGCAAACTGTCCAATGATCACTCCAACGCATGCTCCGATCAACTTACCCACCTCATCCACCAATTCCCAACTTCCAAAAAAATGTCCAAAATTTCAAGTCACAATTGGTCACAACGAGTCACAATTAACCAATCACAAATGGTCACAATCGGTCACAAACGTGAATCAGAGAAGTTTTCAGAAGAAATGAATTCAGTTTATAGATTATACGAGATAATCACTAAGACATTAAATATATAGTAAGATTGTCTCTGCTTTAAATTACTAGTTCAAGGGTTGTGCGGAGGATTGAGGAAGCTAATTGACTGGCTTAGTATTCTCCACTTGATCTTCTCCTCCATCGCCCTTCCCTCTCCATGGAGTATTGCTCCTCCTCTTCGACGTGACCTTCCTCACACTACTCAAATTAGGCGAAGGTGAGGCCACCTTAGTCTTACTAACGGGTAGCGAAAACACTTCCCCACTGATTTTTGAGTAAGAGAGCCGATCTAATATTTGGGGAAGAAAGAGAGTGTCATCGCCGATGCAGTAGGCGAATGGTCTCGCGAAACTCACGCGAGAAAAGTGGTAGGTAGCCGGAATCTAGAGGGTGGGGGTGGGGAAGAAGTCACCGATCTGATTTTTGGGTAAGAGTGCCGATCTAATTTTTGGGGAAGAGAGAAAGGGTGGGAGATGAATCATATGTATGACTAATTCACGTTATTTCTAGGTAAGAGAGTGCTGTAACTTTTGGGGAAGAGAGAGAGAGAGTGTTAGGCGTGTTAGAGGGGTAGGTGTAATTAATTTGTTTTAATTAATTTAAAAATTAGTATTTACCACCTGATTATTGAAATTAAAACTTAATCTCCTGTTTTTTGAAATGTAATCTTTAAATGCAGGTTTTGAGGTAATTTTCTCTTTATAAATTTTCATTTTTTTAAAAAGAAAATTGATTGGACCTCATAAATTTATAATTTTACAAGGATAATGTCCACTAAAAAATAATGAAGTGAGAATTGCATATTAATTTGCAGAGTATAATATTCTAAAACTATTTTATGTTCTTTATTTCTAAGGAATTAGTAGTCATTATTGATAGACTTGCAACCAATTTATATGTCATGGTTGTTGAAATTCAACACAAGAGAGTTAATATATTTTGGATGGAATAACTACATATTTCAATGTACGTAGTTAATTCCTATCTTATTATTTTGGATCCTTGTTTAAAAGCAATAGAGTGGATTAGAACGAAATTAATATATAATCTTGGTGAACTTTCTTGATGAGGAGATTTATGACACAACATATAGCCCCTGTTTGTCTACCATTTTTCAAAAAATTATTTTTTACAGTAATCAATCTCTACCACACATTCAAATAATAAAATATTCTACACATAAATTGATAAAATTTCTTTCAATTTCAACCACACATTTTTCAAAAAATAATATTCATTACACCATTTTCTTCTCAATAATGGTTGACAAACAGGCATAATATGTTTGACTGCATTTAAGAATAAGTAAAAAAATTTTTAATGTCTAAATATTTTTTGAAAAACTTAGCATCTAATCTTTTTCTAATTTTAAGTAGAGATAACAATAAGATAAGGTGAAGTGGATTGGGGTACGACGGGAAGTGTGGGTGACATATCGTCCCTGCCCTATTGGAGAATTCGGGAGCTAGGGTGGGGGCAGGGGACGAGGCGGGATGAGTATTAAAATGCCTCATTTTACCCCCATTCTTTATTTATTTATTTTTAATTTTATCGTATATTATTTTAATTGTAAAATATAAAATAAAAATGAAATTAAAGGGATTCGAAATGGGGATAATTCTTTCCATTCTCATTATTTATTTTAAAAGTAATTCTTGGTAATTAATTATTGAAAAATGCTACTTGTACATCAAAAAGTGTACATCAAGGTCTACATCCCCTCACATGGAGGGGTCCACTTGAATAAACCCTTACCCATGTGAGGGCGGTGTACACCGTGATGTACACCCCGATGTACTAGTAGCATTGCTCTTAATTATTTTCAAATTTGATGCATAAAAAAATTTCTTATTTTTGAAAACAAGAAAATTATTTTTATTTAAGATTGAAGTGTGCACAGATGGGGTGGCATTGCAAACTGCCCACGCATAAAAAAACTTCATTTCCTCTCCGTCAATTCCAAGAAGAACGCTATCATAAGGCCGATAAGGGGTACAATTAAATTCTGGGTACAATTGTATCTTAGGTACAATCCGCATTCTGATTCCACAAGGTTTAATCGATTCTTAAACTTATTTTGTTAATTTTCGCAATCTAGATGGTAGGCTTTATCTCTTTAGTCTTCAGGTTTGATTCTGTTTCATTCTGTGCTGTCATTGATATTCGATTTGGATAAATAGCATACAAGAATTCATCTTTTTATTTTCTGAAGGAAGCGGTATTGTCTAGAATCAGAGCATCAGCTGTGTGTGTTTTTGCTTCAGTCAAAAGCTTACTTTTTCCCCCTGTAAAAATAACTTACAGTATTTCTTGAGGAAAGCGTGAAATATTTTGCTCGATCAGTTCGTCAAGATTTCAGTTTCTTGACTGTGCCTTCTTGCTTTCTCATTTTTTTGGAAGTTTTTGCATTTGATGGTTTTCCATATCATGCTTAAACCTGATACAATCCTCTTTTTCTGATGGTTACATTATTAATATTATTTCTTTTTCAGGTATTGAAACTGTTTTCACTTTACGGGTAAGCAAAGAAGGTCGGATTAGGAAACTTACACGTATATTAAACGCGTTCATTGTATTAGACACGTGGTTAATGACTTGACAAATTCTAATGAGGGTAATAATATCAACAGATACACAGTCAGCAAGTCTTCTAGAGATCTACTTCATCGAATCTAAAAGCAACGTGTTGCTATGAAGTATCGTTAGATCTAATGCTCATCTAATGCTTCGGTTCTAGTAAGCATTCTGATGCAATAAGCATCATCTTCTTCCTTTGCTCTGAATTGATTTAAAAGGTCAATGGATGCTTTGATCATCAAAATGCAGATAAAAGAAGATTAACTGAAAGGTTAAGTATATAGTCCAAGTAAACAAGATTTGCATCACCAACTTCTATCTCTCAGTCAAAGAAATCCTCGTTAGCTTAGATATCTGGATATTTCTGAAAAATCAGGCACCTCAAATTGGGAATCGAGATGCTAAGATGCCTAATGTTTTCCCATCCACAATTCACCAACACCAAGCTTTGAAGCAACAGGAAGCTTGATAAAAGTTGTTGTGTAGAATTTCGTTGACACTGTTACTAGGGAAAGATGCAGTTCTATTAAATTTGGCCAATGAATTAGACTCGGACTGAAATTGTACATCATAGGTAGTTTTAACTCGGTGACGGATTCACAAGTAAAATGGTGACGAGGTAAAAAATATATGTGTTCTAAAGGTAGGGAAATATCAAGCATTCTAATATTATGTTTTAGTGAATCTCAAATCCATGAATGAACACGGGTAGGATTCATTGGCATTTTAAATGAAAGACGCAACCTTTCGATATCTAAATCATCATGTTGGAGAAGTATTCTTTCCAAAGAATCCAAGAAGGAAGCCCGACGTTTTAAGTATTCATTCTTCGTTCTGTCAACTGAATCTCCTAAATCAACGTTGGAAATTGCGGTCTAGAGGTTTTTCCATGTCTTGCATAGTATTGAGGTTCGTATAATATCTTTGGTATGAAGAGAAGAGAGGATGTGCTCGAAAATTGCATTAGGCAATTTGCTGATCAGATTTTCCCTGCTATCTTCATTCTTTAATTCAGAAAGCCTGTCCTGGTATCAAAAGGGTAACGATCCCATGAAGTAAAGTACGTATGCAGATTTTCAAAAGTGAGGCTTGCTTTCTCTTGTTAGTTGATTGTACATGAATTTGCACAATTGAGGTTTTACTCATTCCATTCTTTGTATTCAATGAGAGACTACTTTCCTTATGCAAAGTATAAAATTATTATCATCCAATTTTTATACTGATAGTTTTACTGTGCACATTCTTTTCTTTCCTTCTCCTGATGGTATTATTATTATTTTTCCTTTTTATATGTCATGTATCGAAACCAATTCACTTGCTATTATTATCTAGGGCAAATAATTATATTTTTTTCCGACTATATGAATATCTTGAAAATTTTGTTTTTCTATATAGTTAACAAGAGCTTTAATCTACTATCTCTGTTGCACTTTTTTGTGGTGTTGCTCTATCAAAAAATAATTCTTTTATTTATTTTTAGTTTTTTCAATTTTTTGCATTTCTAGAATTTTGGTTGATGGAGAACCCCGAATTTGCTGCTTCACAGTTCAATCTGCATACATATCAGCTTTTGGAGCGTGAAATTGAAATCAAAAGGAGAATTCAAATGTCTGGTTGTTTTCTTCTCCAATGCCAATTCAAACCCATGTAATGTGGGCAAATGCAATGTCAATTTTGGAAAGTTAGAGGTAAAGCATGTGGATTTGTTATGATTTAATTAGGAAATTTAACAATTGATTTAATTACACAGCTATATTATGTCAATAACTTTAGCATATGTTTGGCAAGCATTTATAAATAGATAGAAATGAATGGTGGATAAGTGGGTAGTAATTGTGGTTCACAAATGATTTGTACCATTTGAAACATATTCGTTTATGGCACATGCTATATTTCCCCGCTTCATAAAAAGACCCTCTTTCCTTATTGTTCACAAGTACATACCTCGCTTCCAGACATGTTATATTTTTATTTTTATTCACTGCAATAAGTGCAAAACTTGTCGTTGCTCTTTCCTTATTTAACTTCATTTTTTCTGTTTTTTATATGCCGTCTATCTTTAACGCTCACGCAATTGAAGTTCTGGCTAGGTCACTTCTTGTCCTTCCTTACTTTGCTGTGTGTTTGTGCTAAGTTGTGACTAAAGTCCCAGATCGTGGAAGGCTCTTGGATTGTGTCAGATTTGATTGAGGTTTGGATCTTCAAATTGATTTTAAGCTTTCCTTTCTCTGCTGTGTATATCTGCATTGCATTGTTTAGGGCTTTTTTCTTTTTCTGCTCCTTCGATTTTTGTTTCTAATCTGTGTGATTCCGAATCCAGATAGTTCAGTTAGGCTTTTGATCCCCTCCTGCATTTCTCTCTCTCTCACACCATTTCCGGCTAAACCATCTTCTCTATCCCCTTTCTCTATACAGATCTTTGTCTTTGTCAATAATATTTGTTCATAAACTAATAAAGCTTCATTTTTTCCTATTTTCATGTGCAGAATATCAGTGCAATTTTTTCTGGATTAATATATGTACTTATGATTGCAAAGAATCTGTTTTTTTTCTTTTTCTTTTTCCTTTTTTGCTATTGTTTATCCGCTTATACTGATTAGTGCTAACAAGTGCTTTTCCTTTACTCACAGTGCTTGTTGTAGGTAGAAAATCCGAAGTTTAAGGATATTATTATATCTATTATATTAGTGGTTTATTTGGCAACTTTCTCATTTTTAATGTAGTTAGATGTATTCGCAGTTTCTTGTTAACCGATTGGATTTTTTTTGGCTAAAAAGTACTGAAATACTGTATGTAGTATGTTCCTCTAATAGGCGCATATCCACTAAAAATCTGCAGTTTGACCCTTTTTTTATGTATAGGCTCTCTATCCCAAAGATAAACTACACGAATAGGCTTGCTGGAATCCTCCTTTTATTTATAATGAATTACAATTCTCTATACTGTGCTTCACATGCTCTTATGCGCCTTCCTCTTTAATTGATCCTTTTTAAAGGCATTTCCTTTGGTTCCTTCTCTCCTTCTATTTTCTTAAACTTTTCAACCGTGCCTTCCTTTCTGATTGTCCACATTCAGACCTGAAAGACATAGTAAGTAATGATTTCTGACATGTTATTAACAACTAAAGATTCCAGCTTAACCTAAATACTATGATATAATTCACATGAAAATATCCCTTTGAACTTTATGAAAAAATTAGTGTTAAAATATCAAAGCGCCAGTTATAACTAGGCTATTTCATATTTAGGGTGAGAACAAATGCCTTGCAAGTGGCATAAACTAGTTCTATGCGAAACAATTCAGTATATATTGCATATTCTAATTTCTGTGTGAAATAAGTTATATATGGTGTGTGTTTCTAGTTCTATGTGACAGTGTAAAATATTTGTGTAATTGACAACTTTATATGTTGTATCTCCTATTTTATGAGTGAAAATTTATGGATACATGTAATAATACTTTATATGTTGTATTTCCCATTTTTAGGGTAAAATGTATTATGGAATAATGATTTTTTGGAAAATGTGTGGTTATAAAGTAAGGATTTTTTTTGAAATACGTGTATAATTATTTTATGAGAAAATGTGTGGTTGAAAATGAGTTTTGAAAAAATGTATTCTTGAAAAAATGAGGCTAAGCTTGAAAGTGATGTCTTCATTGGCGAATGAGACCTTTTTCTTTCGCATTTATGAATTAGGTTCCTGTTCTGTAGAGCGCTCTAACTTTTTCTTCTTCTTTAAAACAGAACATCATAACCTCATTATGGCGACCTCGATAGTATTGAAGAACAATGAGCAACAAAAGCTTTCTAAATTAAAGAATGAAAATAGCAGAGAAAATCTGATCAGCAAATTGCCTAATGCAATTCTCGAGCACGTCCTCTCTTTCCTTCATACCAAATATATTATACAAACCTCAATACTATGCAAGACATGGAAAAACCTCTAGACTGCAATTTCCAACATTGATTTAGGAGATCAGTTGTTAGAACGAAGAATGATTACTTAAAGCGTCGGGCTTCCTTCTTGGATGTTTTGGAAAGAATACTTCTCCAGCATGATGATTCAGTTATCAAAAGGTTGCATCTTTAATTTAAAATGCCAATGAATCCTACCCGTGTTCATTCATAGATTTGAGATGCAATAAAACATAATATTAGAATGCTTGACGTTTCCCTACTTTTAGAATACATATATTCTTTACCTCGTCACCTTGTTACTTGTGAATCCCTCATTGAGTTAAGACTACATATTATGTACAATTTCAATCCCAGTCTAATTCATTGGCCAAATTTAAAAGAACTACATCCTTCTCTAATAACAGTTTCAATGAAAGTTTCACACAACAACTTTCATCAAACTTTCCGTTGCTTCAAAACCTAGTGTTGGTGAATTGTGAATGGGAAAACATTAGGCATCTTAGCATCTCGGTTCCCAATTTGAGATGCCTGATTTTTAAGCAGTGTTCAGATCCCGAGGATCTACTCGAGTGTGAGATATAGTTCGTGCTTCAAATCTTGTTTAGTTGAACCGTACGAGTAACTTCTCAGTTAATCTTCTAATATCTACATGTTCGCTTGCGATGCATTTGTTGCCGTTTATAATTACGAAGAAGCAGAGGAAGAAGTTACTGGCCATTGCATCAGAATGTTTAGTGGAATCCAGATTGTTAGATATTTGACTATATCTGATGACATGCTTGAGGTATCAAAAGTTTCCTAATTTTGAAATTATTTCTTCTGTTGTATTCCTTTTTGACTTTTTGTGATTAGTCTCATTACTAATTTCAATTGTGTTCTTTGTGAAATGTCGAGACGCACAATAGACATTTTGTTGGACCTGATGTAGAGAACATCGAATCATAGAATCCTTGAAATTGCTGAGTTAGATACTACTAGAAAGCCCTCATCTAGTTTTAAATTTGCTCATCCGAAATACCCCCTCAATCTGCCAACTAAAACAGTGAGTTGCTTGATTAATCATTCTACTAACGTAATAGATTTCTCTTTTCTATGATATGATGATATGGCCATTCGGTACAAATGATATGTATGATATGAGCTCTTACCGGTTTCTAAAGATATGATGACGGTATAATTTTTATTGACGCATGATTTAAATATTTTATTCAGGATTGCACCATATTTTTTTATGTCTTTTTCCCTACTCCACGTTAGAACAAATAATCCAGTGTAACGAGACTAATTTTTATTCCAGCATTAACTTTAGTTTTATTACCCTATGATTCTTTCATTTAAAATTTTGAAATACTATTTATTTGGTTAAAGTTGTCTTATTTTCTAGTAGATAAATTTTACGTCCCTTTTGAAAACATTCAGATGTTTGGATTCACTCTTAATTTGAAGTTAAAATTATATGGTTGATGTAAACTGCATTATTTGCCTTCTACCAATTTTATTTCTTAAAATAATTAAATTTTCCTTTCTTGTCATTAGTTTCTTTACAAATTAAAGTTTAGTGTGTTGCCATGTACGTTCACTACCATATGATTAATCCATTACTTGTAATTGAAAATGACTTCTTAGTTAAATAAGAGATAAATTTGAAATGTACTGCACAGTGCACATTATTATGAAGACCATGCATGCATATTTTTAAAATGAGTAGAATACATTGTAATATGTTGTTCTGTTAAGTTTTAACTAATAAATGGAATAAATAACAAGATTTTGACTTACTATTGTTGACAATAATTTATTCTTTAATAATTAGACAGTAGGTCGATTTCTTTTAATCTTGTATAAAATTTAAATCTTGTGGCATGTTAACTGGTACAATTTAAATAAAGCTTTTGGTAACGATTCATAATTAGTTCCATACAAAATTTAGGTCGTTACATAGGATTCACGGGCATTTTAAATGAAAATAGAGCCTTTCGATATCTGAATCATCATGTTGGAGAAGTATTCTTTTCATAAAATTCAAGAAGGAAGCTTGACGCTTTAAGTAATCATCTTCATTCTGTCAAACCGTGAAATTGAATCTTCCAAATTAATATTGGCAATGACAGCCACGAGGTTTCTCTGGCATAATATTGGGCTTCGTATGATATCTTTGGTAGGAAGGAAGGAATGATAGACAATTGCATTAGGCCATACTTCTATTTTCATTCAATAACTTGTGAAGCCTTTTCCATTTAGCACTCTTTGATAAATGTATATTGCCATAATAAGAAGGCAACGATTGTCATTAAGAAGGAACAAGAAACAGAGCATGTAACCAAGCAAGAACCGAGTTGGTACATAAGAAAAAAAAAATGACTTCAAAGAATGTAGTAAAAGCAAATTAGACCTCACTCATTCACATAGCTTTTTGATAGCAGGGGTTCTACAAATAAGAAAGTGAGAGCGGGGCTGACGTCATGCTTTAAGAAGCAGGAGTAAGACTTAGCTTATACATGATTTTTTTCTATGCAAGATTATATCGGATTTTGATATTGATTGTGTTTCGCTGCACTTTATTTATTTAGCCCTTGTTTGGTAGAGGTTAAAATTAAATTTTTAATAGATTTTGATAAAAGTTGATGAAATATGTGGTTGAAAAGTTGTGGATCCCATAAAATATATAGTTAAAATTAATTGTTGTCTTTGACTTAAGGTTTTAATTAAATTTTAATCCAAACCAAACATGGCTTTATTATGGCAGCCATCTTATGTGGATTCAGATCATCAACTGTTTGTATTTTTGCCTCACGGTAGAAGCCTTAATTTTTAGAATTTATCTTTTTCCCTGTAAAATGTCTTTCTGTTTTCTTTAAGTTTTATCTTTTAAAATTCCGATGTCTGAATGCTTTTTGCTTCTATTATTTATAAGGTCTTGCATACAATGGTTTTCCATATCATGCTTAAAAGTGACGTGCAATTGTGTAGTTTAAGTTTAAAAAGAAGATAAATCGATAGCAATCTTGGTATCAAAAGTGTAACAATCTCATTGAGTAAAGTACATGTGCAGATTTTCAAAAGTGAGGCCTGCTTTCTCTTGTTAGTTGATTGTACATGAATTCACACAATTGAGGTTTTACTCATTCCATGCTTTGTATTCACTATTCAATGAGACTCCTAATAAAAAGTAATTATCATCCAACTTTTATACCGATAGCATTATTGTGAACATTCTTTTCTTTCCTTCTCCAGATGGTACTATTATTATTATTTTTCATTTTTACATGTCATGTTTTGAAACGAATTCACTTGCCAATATTATCTAGGTCAAATAATTATATTTTGTTTCGACTATTGTGAATATTATGAAAATTTCGTTTTTCTGTATAGTTAACAAGAGTTTTACTCTACTATCTCAGTTGCACTTTTTTTTGTGGTGTTGCTCTCTCAGAAGATTTTTTTGCATTTGTAGAATTTTGGTTGATGGAGAATCTCAGCATTTTGAGCATGACATTGAAATCAAAAGGAGAATTCAAATGTCTGGTTGTTTTCTTCTCCAATGCCTATTCAAATCCATGGAATGTAGACAAATGCAATGTCAATTCTGGAAAGTTGGAGGTAAAGCATGTAGATTTGTTATGATTTAATTAGAAATTTAACAATTGATTTAATTACAGTGCTATATTATGCCAATAACTTAGCATATGTTTGGCAAATATTTATAAACAAATAGAAATGAATGGTAGATGAGTAAGTTGCAGTTATGGTTCACAAATGATTTGTATCATTTGAAATATATTGGTTTATGGCCACATGCTGTATTTCCCTGTTACATAAAAAGAGCCGCTTTCCTATACTGTTCACAACTTCGTATTTTGCCTTCACACTCGTTATTGAGATACTTTTAATTTTTATTCAATGCAATTATTGCAAAACAGCGTTGTTGCTCTTTCCCTATTTAGCTGCATTTTTTCTGTTTTTCTATATTCTGTCTATCTTTAACGCTCACGGAATTGAAGTTCTGGCTAGGGAATTTTTTGTCCTTCGTTCCTTCGCTGTGTGTTGTGCTGAGTTGCGATTCAAGTCCCAGACCGTGGAAGGCTCTTGGATTGTGTCAGATTTGCTTAAGGTTTGGATCTTCAAATTGATTTTGAGCTTTCCTTTCTCTTCTGTGTATATCTGCATCGCGTTGTTTAGGGCATTTTTCTTTCTCCGTTCCTTCAATTTGTGTTTCTAATCTGTGCAATTCTGAATCCAGATAGTTCAGTTAGGCTTTTGATCCCCTCTTGTATTCTCTTTCTCTCTCACACCATTTTCGGCTAAACCATTTACTCTATCCCCATTCTGTATATAGATCTTTGACTTTGTTAATATTTGTTCATAAACTAATAAAGCTTCATTTTTATTTTTATTTTTTTCTATTTTCATTTGCAGATCAGTGCAATTTTTTTTCCTGATTAATATATATACTTATGATTGCAAAGAATTTTGCCTTTTTTTTTGCTATATTTTATCTGCTTATACTGATTAGTGCTAATGAGTGCTTTACCTTTACTCACAGTGCTTGTTTAAGGTAGAAAATCCTAAGTTTATAAATATTATATCTATTATGTTAGTGGTTTATTTGGAAACTTTCTCATTTTTAATGTAGTTAAGAGTTTATTAACAGATTGTATTTTTTTTGGCTAAACAAGTCCTGAAATACTGTATGTAGCATGTTCCTCTAATAGGTGCATATCCACTAAGAATCTGCAGTTTGAGTTTGACCCTTTTGTTATGTATAATCTCCATCATCACAAAGAAGACAATGAAATTTTCTTGTAGAAACTACACGAATAGGCTTGCTGGAATCCTCCTTTCATTTATAATGAATTACAATTCTCTATACTGTGCTTCTTCATGCTCTTTTCTGCAACAACTTTTATTGATCCCTTTTTTTTGAGGCATTTCCTTGGATTCCTTTTCCTAATTCTATTTCCTTAAAACTTTTCGAACATGCCTTCCTGTATGTTGCGAAACAACTCAGTGTATATTGTAATTCTTGTTTCTATGTGAAATCAGTTATATATGGTACCTGTTTCAGGTTCTGTGTGACATTGTAAAATATTTATTGCATATTCTTAAATCCGATATATGTCTGAACATTCATCTGATTTGTGTAATTAAACACTTTATATGCTGTGTCTCTTATTTTCTGAGTGAAAATTCATCAACACGTGTAATATGTTCCCTTCTCTCAGTAAAAGAAGTTGATTTGTTCAGAATAACTTTTTCTTGTAAACTAAAAAGATCTTCAAGCTTTGAAACACTACATAAACAATTTTTTATACAAAAGAAGTATGATATATTTTCGCAAATTTATTTACAAAATATAAGAAACTTAATCTTTGTTGCTCGTTACTTTCTTGTGTGAAGGTTTTTGATAAATGACAAAATATAAGTTTTAAATTGATGTCTTCACCGGCGATAGAGACTTTTTCCTTTTTATTATGAAGTAGGTTCATATTTTGCAGAGCGATCTAACTTTTTTTTTTCTTCCTTGTTTAAAGCAGAGCATCAGAGCCTTATTATGACTACCTCAATAGTATTGAAGAGCGCTGAGCAACAAAGGCTTTCTAAATTAAAGAATGAAGATAGAAGTGAAGATTTGATTAGCAAATTGCCTAATGCAATCCTCCTGTATATCCTCTCCTTCCTTCCTACCAAAGATATAAAACGAACCTCAATACTATGCAAGTGATGGAAAAACATGTGGACTGCGATTTCCAACATTGATTTAAGAGATTTAGATGATAGAACAAAAAGTGATTACTTAGAGTGTTGGGCTTCCTTATTGGATTCTGTGGGAAGAATACTTCTCCAACATGATGATTCAGATATCGAAAGGCTTCGTTTTTCATTTAAAATGCCGGTGCTTACCTGTGTTCGTTCATGGATTTCCATTGCTATAAAACATAATATTAGAAAGCTTGATGTTTCCCTACCTTTAGGATGCAGATTTTTATTACCTCGTCACTTTTTACTTGTGAATTCCTAACCGTGTTAAGATTACAGATGATCTGCAATTTCAGTCCCAGTCTAATTCATTGGCCAAATTTAAAGGAATTGCATATTTCAAAAGTAACAGTTTTCAAAGAAAGTTCCACACAACAACTTTTCTCAAGTTTCCCGTTGCTTCAAAAACTGATGTTGGAGGATTGTGAATGGGAAATCATTAGGCGTCTCAGCTTCTCGATTCCCAATTTGAGATGTCTGATTTTTTAGCAACGTTCAGATCCCGATAATTTACTCGAGCAAGATAGTAGTTCTTGCTTCCAATCTTGTTTACTTGAACTGTATAAGTGACTTCTCAATTAATCTTCTAGTAGCTACACGTTCACTAGCCAATGCATATGTTGATGTTTATAATTACGAAGAAGTAGAGGAAGAAGTTAGTAGGCGTAACATCAGATCGCTTACTGGAAACCAGAGCGTTGGATCTTTGACTATATCTGATGACACACTTGAGGTATCAAAAGTTTCCTAATTTTGAAATTATTTCTTCTGGTGTATTCTTTTTATACTTTTTGTGACTAATTTCATTACTAATTTCAATTGTGTTCTTGTCTACTAGAGTCTTTCTGGTGTAGGATGTGCCTGTTTTTCAAAATTTAATCCATTTGAAAGTAGTTCGTGAAATGTCGAGCCACAGAATAGGAATTTTGTTGGTTCTGATGCAGCGAATATCGAATCTTAGATTCCTTGAAATTGCAGAGGTAGATACCACAAAGCCCTCATCTAGTTTTAAGTTTGTTCAATGCAGTTTTTCAGATTTAACCCCTCAATGTGCCAACTAAAAAGTGAGTTGCTTGATTGATCATTCTAGCATAATAGCTCTCTTAGTTATTGTCATTTAGGAATTCACTCGAGACACAGAAATCATTCTACAAGATGATAGGAATTTCGAAATAATTACTTGCTGTTTGAGATCTCATCTCAAGGCCTGTAGCATAAAAGCTATATATGGGCAAGAAGCTCCAATACTTCTGCTAAAACATTTCTTGAAGCATTCAGCTGTTATACAAAGAGTGGTGGTACATTATCCCAACAATGCATCAGACTATATGGGAAAGTGAGGAATTAGAAAACCAGCTACTTATGCTCACTAGAATCTTAGAGAATTGTATCATCGAACTCTTGGACCAGCCTCTATAGGTTACATTGCTTTTAGATTCGATGAAGTAGAAGACATTATGTAGCGCATCTTTATCTTTGATGTTTGTATTTGTAGCTATTATTACTATTCTAGAATTTTTTTACTCATTTGCCTTGTGTTTCGGTTATCAAAAGGCTTCATCTTTCATTTGGGAATAACCCTTCCTATGTTAATCGTTGATATCCCCTACTTTAAAGCTCAATGTGTCCCTAGCTTTAGGACGAAGATTTATTTTACCTTGTTACCGTTTTACTTACGAATCACCGATTAAATACTAGAATTGAGCTGCAATTTGAAAGTTGGCAGTTTAATTCTTTTGCTGAATCTGAAGACGCTGCATGTTTCACTGGTTATATTTGTCGACAAAAGTTCCACAACAGCTTTTCTGAAGCTGCCCACTGCTTCAAGAACTTGGGTTGGTAGATTGTGGACGGTCAAATAGGAAGCATATCAGCATTTTGATTCCCACTTTGAGCTGCCTGTTTTTTCAGCGATGTCCAGATATCATAGTTAACGACGATTTACTTGATTGTGAAATATAAGTTTGTGCTGCCAAAAATAGGTCTTTCTACGCAGAAGTGTAATTGAGGTAAATTCTTCACCCACAGGTGAACAAGAAATTCAGCTGTCAACTAGAATTAAACAATGCCATAAGGTGAAACTGCTGCTGCCTGATCCAGTAACTTGAGTACCCAAGTCTGGTTATTAATTAAGAATTCTAAACATCTTGCATTAGGTTTTTACAGGTTGAAATGTCATTTTCATAAATATACATATATATGCTTCACATATATCCGCATTTTCAATAAGGAGACAATTCTATGCAAAAATATAAACCTCATCGTAACCCTTCCTGCAAATATGACAGAAATGGAAGCTAGTTAATACTCACTCAAGGCAAAAGGGGGAGAAAAATTAGTACCTTCCAACACACGTGCATGGAGAAGGGAGTCGGGATGGTGGTGGTTGAATTGAACACTTACCCAGCCTTTCCACAATACGTGGGACTGTAATTATATATGAGGTTGTCAAGCACTTTTCGAGCAGATGGTCTGTTCATGGACTTCCTAGCCTCCCTGTAAGAATTGATTTTAAAGGTAAAATACATGTAGTTATTGTATTGCATGGATGCATGCTTAAAAATATAGACACACATGTTAAATATTACGACACAAAGACAGATACAATCAGTACATGTATATAGGAAAATACTGAGCAATGGGATCAAGAATAAGATCTAATTTGTGGCTCTTGTTCTGACTTCTTAAACGAGGTAGAGACTTTTCTGAGACAGTCTTAAGCTATGGGTTAAACTAGATTGCTGCTATGCTTCACTCCAGTGATTATATAGATTGCTAAGCTTCCAACATGTCAAATTGACCAGATACATACCCTATAAAGAAGTTTGCAAAATGCTGAGTCACTTGAATTGCATCATCTGAGTGGGGAATCATTGATAAGCCCCATTCGAAAGCATTTTTCTGCAAAAGAGACAGGAATTTGTACTATGAATTGAGAAAGTGCAGTTTTTACAAATAAAAACATATTTTTTCGCATGCATATGTGAGTCGTTGTCCAATCACTTTCTATGACAGCAAAGTTGCAATTTATGCAAGGAATATGATTGTGTTTCCATGTGTTGAGAATTAAGAACCAAATGCTTTAAAATTTTGGTACACAAGCATAACACCAAACAATAAATACAGCCTTGGACCAAAACACAGGAGTAAAAAACTGCAAGCATGCACCAATGCAAGTCTAACAACGGCCTGTATTGAACTGTGTTCCATAATAGCAGAACTCAGATGTCTCACTGAGTTTCTTTTAAAATTAAATCAGGATACTATTGTGAAAGCAGGGACGTAGACAAATACCCAAAAAAAAGAAAATAAAAATGCCGGATGTGTTGGAAAATTTGTATCCAATTTTTCTTTATATGATTCTGTATATTTATGGAAGTAGTAACCTAACAAACCAGATGTGATGGAAATTTCCCAAAAAAAAAAAAAAAAA
>OU503055.2:19106782-19126003 GCA_912172775.2 Fraxinus pennsylvanica
GGGTTTCGACATTTACATGGGTTGGGTTGGGTTGGGTTAAATTTTGAGCAACCCGACAATGTTGGGCTTGGGTTGGGTTGGGTTGACCACGCCCACCCCTAACTAAGAGTCTTGTTAACAGATACTAATGAAGTACTATTGCCCATCAAATGATATTAATCAAGCAGGTTCAAAAAATAGTTCAAGAAGAAGAGGGGTTTTACTTCATATAGAATCTTCCGGGGTTCATTGTAGATAAGTGGAATGACCCTAGCACCAGCTGATTCCACAAATTTCACGTACGAGGCAGCAATATAGGATGCATTCGTGGCGTTATTCAGGCGGCCCGAGGCACCATCTCCAGGATGGCTGAGAATCCCTATAACCGGACGATAGTTAAGCTGAGGATCCGCTGCCGGGCACCGCTGGATTCTCGGAAACGAGTCTGACTCACTCGGCAAGAGTAGTGGCACATCTGATTGAGCATTAGCAGAAGCAGTAAGCTCTCTGGCGAGAGCAATCAAAAGGGCGACCCAGAGAAAGTTCAACATGTCGGACGAAGATGAAGAAGAGAGGACTAACGGTACGATATAGGGTCTGGGGGAAGTGGAATCGGAAGAGGAAGAAAGTACGGAGCTAGTGGTGGCGGAAATAGTGGACTGCGGCGGCGGCGGAGGTGGTGGTTGAGCCATTGACGGATAGGGTGAAAACAACTGATTTTGACATGGAACGAGTGAGAATGGGGGCAGATTTTTTCAGGGATGTGATTAATATTCAGAATTATTCACAATTAATGTGTTATTTTTCAGTGTTTTGACAGTTCTGTGCAAAAACGTACGGAACTTTTGGCATGAATTGGGTGGCAATAACGGTGGGTATAGGGTGAGCCGTGCGGGAGTGGGTGGTGGTGGTTGAATGGACCCACCTGGCAACCACAATACCAAGCCTTTTACAGGCGTGGTAGAGTAGTTTAATTCTACACTTCATTTATAATTGAAACATATTTATGATAAGATTTATTATTTAATTGAATTAATATTTTAATAATTTAAATAACAGAATTCGTAAATTTAAGTCTTTGTAATTTGTTAATCACATAGAGTTGTAATTGTGAGATACAAATTACATATGATTGAATCTTAAATCATCTGTGATCGTAAGTAATAACGATATACGGATAAACCATAATGTGTGTCATTTCTTACTTGTGAAGTAAGTAGTTGATATACGGATATCGTTATTACGGATAAACCATAATGTGTGTCATTTTTTACTTGTGAAGTAAGTAGTTGATCTCACGAGTTAAAGTGTAGTGACATTTAAATGAACACGTGAATGTTTTATTATTGAACAAAACATTGGAGATCCGTTAGAGAGATTCCATGTGGATAACTATTTGAGTGTCAGTGATTAATCTCTAACATTCAGTGGAATTGATCATTGGACTTGAGGTCATCATAGTACCTTATATGAGAACAATTATACTTGGTGATGTTGGATGTTGCTCTCGCTAATACGACATCGGTATGTCAAGAATCATACGAATGTTGTGAATGATCAATAGATGATTCGTCACTCTTGGATAGTAAGAAATTATGATCTACATTTCGTTTAGTTAAGTTAATAACGAAATCATTGTGAAGGTGTACTCACAAGTCTAAAATGAGTTTTCAACTTACATTGACTTAATAATGAGATAAAAAATATGATCGATAATTGAGATGACACATATCCATATCTCGTAATTGATCGGATTATATTGACAAAATGATTATAGTTTTATGGTAAACGAACAAGTTTGGTATTTTAATTTATTGATTTTAATTAGATCAAAATAATAATTCTCGTCGTTAGGTATCGTGATCGGGAATTTAATGAGTCAAACATAAAATGAGAACTGGAAGAATGAAATTCATCAATTAATTAATTAACAAATGTTGTATAGTTAATTAATTGGATTAATTAATTCGTGGACCAAATTTAATTAATTGGATTAATTAAATATTGAATCGGTTAAGTTTAAAAGACAGATCAAGCTCATTTGGACTTATATTAATAAATCATTAGTGTTTCAAAAAAATAGAACAGAACATCACAATTCATATTCTTGCTAGTACAAAGAAAAGAAAATCCTAATTCTCTTATTCTTATTCCCTGAGTGGATTTTCATTGGAGGCCGATAATTGGACAGTTGTAGATTACAGATCATGATTGTTCGCGTTCCAAGATCAGCAAAGAAATTTGCAAAATCTACAAAATATATAGAGCTTGTTTGGGAAGTATTAAAATCCAATTAAAATTGAAAATATAGCCGTTATTGGGTTCCACTTGTCTAATAAAAGTCAACTTCAACGACTATATTTTCAATTTTAATCTGATTTTAATCCCTCCCAAACAAGCTCATAATTTCTATCACAGTTACCCTCTAAACACAAAGAAAATCCTTGGTGAAAATTGACATTTGTTTTATTTTCCGATGTGTATGTTAAGTGAATTTCCAATACTTTTTTCACAAATGCTGAAGAAAAATTATCCCTCACCATCCTCAATCTTTATCTTCCTTTTCACTTTTAACATTTATTTCTTGACAACGTTGTCCCTAACCTTTTTGTTATCGGGAAGATGAATCAATATTTTCCAATTATTTTTTTATTTCTTATATATAATATATATATACAGAAATGATCTAATGAGCACCGGTGCTCATCTTATCCTAAGCACCGATGAGTTGGCACATTAATTCATTGGTGGATAAAGATTTTGTGAGTTCCAATCCACCAATGAATTAATGTGCCAACTCATTGGTGCTTAGGATAAGATGAGCACCGGTGCTCATTAGATCATTTCTGTATATATATTTTTCTTTTTTATATAAGTGGTTATATTCACACACCACATTTGAATTGGGGTTCCAATTATTATTTTTATTTCTTGTATATAATTTCATTTTTTTTTCTTTTTTAAACAGTTGGTTATATTCGCACCACGTTTGAATTACATTAAGCACATGTTTGGTAAGGATTAAAATTTATATTTTAATTTAAGTCCAAGTCAACAATTAATTTTAATCACATATTTCATTAATTTTTATCAAAATTTACTAAAAATTTGATTTTAATCCCCATCAAACAGGGGCTAAATGTCATTAACCTTTATTTATTATCACACGCATATCCTTATGGGGTAGTTGGGTGTTTGGAAAGAAGATAAATTACTATTTTTCATTTTTTTTAATTTCTTGTATATATATATTTTTTACTTTTTTATACGGGTGGTTATATTCACACGACATTTGAATTATATTTATTATCATACTTAGTGCTTGTTTGGTAGGAATTTTTGGGGGAAGAATTGATTTTGAATAGTGATATGATGAGAAATGTGTGGTTAAAAAAGAAGAAAAAATTATTGAAGTGATGAAAAATATTATTTTATTGAAAAATGTGTGGTTGAAAATGAGAATTGATTTGAAAATTGATTTTGAGAATCAGAAACAAACAACCACTCATATTCTTAACTTTTTTTTTCGTCACAAATTTGAAAATTGATTTTGAGAATCAGAAACAAACAACCACTCATATTCTTAACTTTTTTTTCGTCACATTCTTATTTTTAATATTTCATTGATTAGAAAATCTTGTCCTTAATCACCTTTCCTCCAAAAATTGTTAAACTTATTTTCGCCTTATTATTTGTTTTGCTTATTTAAAATATAATGGGTAAATAGGTTTGTTTTTTTTTTACTCTATCTTAAAGAAAATTTTGAAAAGTAATTTGAAATCAGAATGCGATGAAAAAACAATTTAAGACATAATGTGTAATATGAACCTTTTCGTACAATTAAAATGTAGTCTAATTATTTAAAATTAGAGTTGTGAATATATTTAGTCTTTTATATTTTTTTTACCTAGGTGGATTTCCTTTTCTTTTTCTTTTATTTTCCACTATATAAATATAAAGTAAATGCATTTTCTCCTATTCGATTAAAAAAAAAAAAATTTGACTTTTTAAAGTCATATGGAAGCCATTCAGAAGGGATCATTCGCACAAGGACATTGTTGGTTAGAGAGTTTTGCATCAGAATTTGAAGGTTATGAATCAGTTGTACGGGATGCTGATAGATTAGGAATCGGTCCAATTATTAATAGATTCTTGATTGTATCTTCCAAATATTATCAATGATTAAAGTAAAGAAGATTTTCAAATGAACACAAAAAGTTAATGAATTGAATACAACAATATATTACATTTTTGTTGACCTACGTAGTTTTTTGCCGTCGTCAACATCATGTCGTACAATTTTATTGAAAGAAAGAATGACGACAAAATACATTTTCTTTCGATCGTCATTAAGGGTCCGTTTGATTGTAAATGTGTAAAAAAAGTGAAAAGAAAATGAATTTTAGAGAAAGTAATTGTCTAGAAATTGTTTTACAAGGAATTGTTAATTAAGTGTGTCTGATTGGTGTAATTTTTCACCTGAAAATTTTTAAAATTTTGTGTTTGTTTGACTTTATTTTACATGAAAATTGTTTATTAAAGTGATAATGTTTTCCACAATTGGTTATAAAATTTGTTTCCATTGCCGAAAAGTAAAAAAAAAAAAACGAAATTTTTTCCCTAAAAAATCATTTTTTTAATCAAAGTTTAGTGTTCGTTTGATTTTGTTTTACATGGAAATTNTCAACTAGAAAATCAATTCCCACAAAATTGGTGGGAATTGATTTTCCCAAAATAAGGAAAAAAAAAGGCGCTTGGGTGCAGATCAAGAAAACCAATTCCCATCCAAATTTTACACATCAAACAAGTCATTTTGTGGAAAATGGAACTTAAATTCCAAGTTCCATGGAATTTAAAGCCCATCAAACACGGCCTAAATATATTATATAAATAGTTTTACAAAATTGATATTACTCTACTTCATCTACTATCATTACCATTTTCAATTGTTTTCAACAAATCGATCGTAAACCTCGTTCATTTTAGGCGTTCGCTGTCGAGAGTGTCGCTACTGCTGCTGATTGTAACCATCACAATATGTTGTCAAGTCGAATACAATAATAAACTAGAATTATTTAATTAGTACAGTTAAATGTCACACCACGAAGAAATTGCTTATAATTTATATTGCTATATCTTAATCATGTTCAATTGGGTTGCTTAAGAATAACATTTAACATGATTAGAGCCTTGGTAAGAAATCATTTTCTTTCTCATTGAATTCTAACAAACAATAGAAATTTAGATTTTTGATTTTCCATTTGTAACAAGAATTGCATAGAACAATTGATTCCAAGTATCAGGTACACCAGCAAGACACCAGTGACTGCAGTCGTTCCCTTTAGCCCCACCAATGCCATATATTGATGGATGCCCATCTTTTCTAAGCTGTGAAAGTTGAGTTACATCTAGCAATTCCACTGCAGTCGACATCTTGCTTAACACTCCTTTTACCACGGCCACTGGTGGCGGCGATCCTCCCGGGTACACTGAGCCGGTAATGGGCTTAGTTTCACTGTTGCATGTGGTTCCTTTTGATGCATTCCACTCAGCACCACTGCGCAAAATATAGGCAAAAATAAGGGTCACGTATCAAACAAGATTTCGAAAAGAGTTATGGGTTAGAAAAAAACGTTGCTCAATTTATAGCGTTTTTTACCCTGATCATCGCATTCTTTTCGTTTCAAATTAGTCAATGAATTTTTATTTTTGTTTCAATTTGGAAGCACTCTCTTTTATTGAATTATAATGAAAATAGTCCAACAAGAGAAAATGCGTTTAACCAAAGAAGGAAAAAAAAAGAAAGTTTAGTACAAGAAGATATATTTTTGCTTGGTTAGCGATAAAAATAATGTAGTCCCGTTTGAATCTCATTTTTTTGGAAAATTTTTCATTTTGCTACAGTGAAGTTGTACTGAAAAAATAGAAGCAGTACATTAATTTCGTCAAAGTACAGATTCTTGCCATAAAACTACCGATTTTGCCCTCCAATCAATTTGCAACAGTGAACAACACCTCAAAGCAGTACGTTTTTTTTGTCAAGGCATTTTTGGAATTAAGGAAATAATGGACGGGTGTCAGGTGTTGTTGACAGGTTCAAGGACGTTGGGGCCCACACATTAGTTAAGTTCCTGTTCAAAAAATAGAAAAAAAGGGATGCCAAACGGGGGCGTATAAACAATTTTTTTCATGTAATGACATCATTTCAGTTAGCGACGACAACATTTCTATCAATTCAATAGACGGAGTCGAAGAAGTTCTCATTTTTTTTTTTTTAAAAAAGAAAGTTTCTTACTTGTAATGGGTAGGAGAGATGCCTTGAAAGAATACTTTGGTCCGGGAGGGATCTATATTTGAATCCACCCACTTTGACCAAGTTTTTAGTCCCTCACTGAATGCAATCAAACGATCCATGTCTTTGTACAATTTACCTCCTTTTTGGATGTAATCCCATCTGAAATCAAAAGCAATTAAAAAGGGAGACAGATAGAAAATTACCAAGATATATTTATGTTAGACTCAGACATGATTAAGGAAGAGAGACATGTAACAACAATTTATCTGATGTCTTCTCTAGTCGTGTATAAATCAACATACTAAAGATGACATTCGAATCTGGGAAAAAAAAAAATTCTAACGGTTTCGCGCTTCCTTTATGGAGCCACCAATGCCATGTATTGAAAATGAGCATATCCAACCCTTTCCATGAGTTTCCATCTTGGATGGAATCAAGCTTAAGAATTCTTCCCATCTTCTCTTTCACTAAATCTACTAGAAATGCGTTGCGAAATAACATCAAAGAAATGTTGTAATCCTGCATTTTTTCACAGGGTGCTTTTTGTTAAATCATTATACTTCCGTTTTAAAAAAACTTGTAATTTTTTTATCATCATCCCATTTAAAAGTTTAAACTTCAACCGCAAGAGCGAGAAACGAACCCACCTGAAAATAAAAAGTAGAGAGGTCTCCTCTCCTCTGCAAAGAGAAGTTTGATTGGGGGACTGCTGCATGCAACATACATGTGAGGGATTGCCATTGGTTGAGGCTAAGAGAGTCCCCTACAAACATTATCTTCTTCCCCTTCATTCTCTCCAAGAAATCTTGTCCATTAAATCTGCGCGTACATTTTTACTTAATTCAGAATCCACCGATGGCGGAGCGATGATTTTCACGTAAGGTGGTAAAAAAAAAATGTTGATACATGTATCATGTATATATTAAAAAAAAAATGTTGCTGGTGCGTTCGCCACCCCTACCCATCTGGTAGCTTTGCCTCTAGAATCCATGCGCAATGTAAGAGTTACTTGAAAGTAGTAAAAAAGTAACTTATTTAAATATGTTTAGAAATAAGAAGTTCAGAATGTAATACGTACTTGGGGAGTTCACATCCTTGGGGCTTCCATTTGTACTTAAGGTAGAGTTTATCAATTCTACCATTTCCCTCACAATCAAACTGATTGTCAATAAATGAACACATTGAAGAATTGTATAGAGGATATGTATCATCATAAATCCAACTCCCTTGGAAAAAATCGCAGCCACTCATTCGCGCCCCTCGTAACTGGTGATCAAAATGCACGACTAGCGCCGAGGCATTTTTGAATAAACATAAAATTAACAAATAAACGTAGGCAAAAGACCAGAAACTACAGATTAATTTGTATTCCATTTTATGAAGAAAATTAATTGAAAGAAAAGACTATATATAAAAGGAGTAGTTTGGGTTGGTGTGTACTGAATTTGGCTTACAAATTAATTTTCATGGCCATCATAGCCAAGGACCCGTTTCTTGTAATGACAGGAACATTTTTTTTCTCATCATTGGCTATTAATAATTGGGGGCATTTTTATTTTATTTTTCTTTCTGCTCCCTTTTACGTAAAGGCTTCTTATGTATATATATATATTGTGAATTTGTTCTTTATGGATATTATTAATTGTAATTTATCACGTCGTATCAATTTTTTTCTTCGTAATATATAAATATTACCCTTTTTGCCATTTTTTAATTTTATTCTCGACCAGTAGTCGATTAACTTGATGGACATTAATCCTATTATGAGCCGATCTTGACCAATCCTGTATATCAACCATACATAAAAGGTCATTTAAAGTAAAACTTTTGTAAAAATAATTTATTCCAATATTTAGTTCTTTTTAAGAAATGCATTCAAATAAACTCAAAATGTACAAACAGAGTAAGGATCAAACAAATCCTTGATGCAAGAACAAAGATAAAATCTTCAACGGAATTTCCAGGAGAAAGAGAAAAATGACAAATTTACAATGTCTGTAAACAAAACGAAATATCAGGACAAAAAGCGTTAATATAGAAATGTGACCTTTTACATTCTCTTCTCCCAGTAATTAGTATCCAAAGTGATCGGATACAGATCAGCGGACGAGGATGAGGAAGCTGTCCAAGGAACATCCATTGAAACACTCTGGTTTTGATCATCATTCGACTTTGTTACTTGGTCTTGACTCTTAGGCTTCATATCGTCCATTGAAACACTTGAGTCTGGTACAAATCCTTGAACACGCTCTCTTCCTTCGAGTATGCTTACGACTGTTGACATACTTGGCCTTTCAGCTGCTACAGCATTGGTACAATGGAGCGCTACATTGATAGTCGTGATCACCTCTTTTTTACTGAAGTTTGATTCCAATCTTGGATCAACCAGTTCCATTAATTCTCCTTTGGCCTTCAAGGAATTAGCCTAAAAAATAAGAAACAAAGAGCTCGTCAGAGTTTATACGAACATAAGTAGGAATGCGTACAGCTTGCTGTACGTTGATTTATAACAACAAAACCGAAGTCGATCAGTACGTAAATGCGGAAAATTAATAGCAACTAAGTTACCCAATCAAGAAGATAGAAAGGCTCCCCTTTTGTCCTAACACTAGTGTTGCTTCTACCACTGACAATTTCCAGAATAACAATTCCGAAACTGTATACATCTGCTTTATCAGTCAAATAGCCTCGCATAGCATATTCTGGTGCCATATATCCACTGAGAGATCATAACACATGGAAACGTCATGCATTTTTAAAGTACATAGTATAATTTCAGACCAAGTTATATAGAAAAGGAGAAGACACTCGTCAAAAATAAGAAAAGAAAAGAAACCGAATACAATGGAAGAAAAAGGAGCAAAAATAGGAGGGTTTTGCTACATGTACATCGGGGTTTACACTTTGGTGAACAATTTCATCATTGGCTGGTGGAAAAAACTGCCAAGTGTACATAACGCCCAAGTGTTTCCACTGGCCAACGATAAAATGCCACTCGGGCATTATGTACACTGGGGTGTAAACCCTGATGTACATGTAGAATAATTCAAAATAGGATAGTTTTGTCACTGATTAGTTAAAAAGAAAGAACGAAGAGCATTATACTACTTACAAAGTTCCAGCGATACGGGTGCTTATATGGGTATTATCTTCTTCATCAAGCTTGGCAAGACCGAAATCAGATATTTTTGGATGAAGATTTTTATCAAGAAGGACATTTGTAGCCTTGATGTCCCGATGGACAATTTTTAATCTTGATTCCTCATGAAGATAAGCCAATCCTCTTGCTATACCAATACAGATCTTGTGCCTTGTAGGCCAATCCAATTTCAACTGGTGTTCTTCTGGCCCTGAGAACACTCGATTGCACACAAATATACTAATTAGATAACAAAGGATTACGTTTACATAATTATGCATTTCAATTTCAGAACTGGAATAAAAGCAACGAAGATGAGCCTTTTTTTTCTTCTAGCGTTACCAAATAAAGCACGAGCAAGGCTGTTATTTTCCATGTATTCGTACACAAGCAACAACTGGTTGCCTTCGATACAGCATCCATGCAGCTTTACAAGATGAGGGTGTTGTAGAGCAGAAATCATGCCTATTTCGTTCACAAACTCACGGTTCCCTTGCTTTGATTTAGAAGAAAGCTGCTTCACAGCTATGATGGTTCCATCTGACAGGAGACCCTTCAAACAATACATAATGTCAAAAGAGGATTCAAGGGACCAAAACATAGTAGATTCAAAAAATAGCTCTTCCTTGGGATACCTTGTACACGGGACCAAAACCACCTTCTCCAATCTTGTTTGTAGGATCAAAATTGTTTGTGGCGGCTTTGATTTGCCTTAGGGTAAATGATCCAGTGTGTAGGTCTAGACCCTTTAGATCTGTCAAAAACGTCAAGAAGTGTTCAAGACAACTGAAAACTCTCTTTCTAATCTATAACGAAATAATTGAAAGAGTTGACTAGATTGCACTGGGTCATGGATACATCACTCACACACGACTGCCTATGACATACAACACACGAAAAATAAAAAGCTTATACAATACCTTGTGCTGTAGTATCTTTGGATCCCAAGCAACCCTTCCACCAAAGAATTCCCAGAAGTAGAAAAATGGTAAACAGAACTGCAATAACTATCCCAACTATAGCGCCAGTAGACATGTTTCCATTTTCTGATGGTACTGGAAAATCTGAACAGAGTAGAGAGAAACAAGAGAAATAGTCAAGGAGACATTTTGGCTACTTAATTATTATCCTAAGACCTTAGTATAATATTCTAAGAAAATCTCCAACTAACGTATAAATTCACCGATTTTTTTTCATCTGGTTAGAACAAAAGAAACAGTGGGAAAACTGAGGTTATGCATTGAATTTTTAAATTTTTTGAAGCCAATGATCCTAAAAAAGAAATTGAAAGCGCTCCGAAATCACAAAATAGAAGCCACAACAATACATAGTAGAAACAAACTAAGATCAGAGAAAGCTAAATAAACATGAAGAGGAGTGATGTGTACCAACACTAACATGTCATACTCTATGAAATGAACGCCAGACAGTAACATTGAATTCCAATCGTTTACGTTAGTCTCAATAAAAAGGGGGCTACACCACTAGAGAAAAAAAATTACTGTTTACAAGAATCTCAAGATAAATCATAGCATACCAGGATTAACAGAGATAGCCGAAATGAGTGGACCATATACTCCTCTATTTGGGATGCCAATAGTCCCTTTTCCAGCCCAGTAGAAGCGGATCTCCAAGGTATTATCAGTGACAGAAGCAGTGAAGGTTCTAAAAATTGCCTTGTTAACTCCACCTGCTTCATCTTCAATATTGAAATCCTTCCGCACCAGCTTTCCCTGAAATAATTTAACCCATATATAGTATAGATCTTCTTATGATATTGAGAGAGTCTAAATTACCATAAAAGAAAAACAAAAAGCTAAAATTGATCTCCATCTATTAACAACAACAAAATTTAACCTATTGATACAGAAAAACTTCTATCATCTATAAGAGTATCTTTCACAAATGACATTTTTCTCTAGTGAATAATGGTTGTTGGTATGTGATTACCTGAACATAAACATCAAATATGCGCCTTCCGAGACTACTATATGTTCTGTCATCAGTAAACATGATCTCCGCAAAGTGAAGGTTTACTGTATAGTTTCCGTTTTCCAGACAAAATCCATAATATGTCAGTGACAGAGGAGAAAGTCGTGCATTCATGTACAGCTGAGGATCCTGCCCAGAGATACTAGACACGTTCTCCCAGATGTAAGAATCTCTACTGCGTTCATCATCCAGGAAGTGACCTGTGCTGCTAAATGCCCAGTTAGTCTTACTCTGCACGAAATTAGATGGTCCACCAGATTCGCCGTCCGCTTCATATGTAGTACCTTTATCATCAACTTTTACTTCTCTTCCACCACAATTTATATGGAAAGAGTAATACTCTGAAAAACAATCCATAAAATGAGTTCTCTCAGTTTGAGAAGATAAAAGAGGGCTACAAAGGAGGGAAAATACAAGGAAACTGAATGCGCACACAGAAAAGAAATAATTTGTTTTTTCTTGTGCAAAATTATTTTGTATGGAAGTCCAGAAGCACCCTCAACAATGTTCAACTGACTACACCACCGGTGTGTGCACTATTATACAAGCATATGGTAAAATCCCTTGAACCAGCTTGCAGAATACAATACTTTTGTGCTACTAATGTCAAAGTTCCGATGAGACAAACCAACACAAAGGAAAAGAACATGAGTTATTTTCTAGATGGAAAATTAATATGTCAGATCACTCAGAAAATTCCCATGTAATCCTCCACACTTCCATTGTTGTCTGGCACAGTTAATCGTAAATCCAGCCAATGTACATTTTATAATCGTCAGAAGACAGGAATTTGGCTTCAAATATTTTCATACTAATTTTCAATATAAGCTGTAACAGCTTATTACCGATCATCCACAGCGTGTAGTGTAGTTCTAATGATCAAAGAGGAGTTTTAATTCCGCACTTTTTTGTTACAATGACATGATGATTTATATGCCCTCTCTTAGATGTTTTCATCCTATATCATTTTGCATATTGTAATTGCTGTAAAGTTCTTATTTGACTTCAAATACAATCAAAACAAAGTGGCCAACCTTAAAGACATAAGTTAGGCAATCCAGTAGAAGTGAACTTTAACTTACTTTTCTCGCAGTGAAAGCTCCTTAAACAAGATGTGATACCACTGGGAAAATAATGTAGTGTTAGAACTAGTCAGGGTCGGATCATATTGAAACATGGTATATATGAAAAGGAAAGACTGAGAAATCATAGGAAACAGAGCATGAAAGAATCATAGAAACTCACGTTGTATTTCCCTTTGAGCTTTCGAACAAGTTCCTGCAAAAAGGGGTGCAGTATTACTAAAATGTGGAAGCTTGGAAAATAATCAAATTATAATTCCAAGAATAGTGAAAGTGTCTTACATTTTACGTGGTTGACAATTTGAGGGCGTGCTTTCAGATGTGAGGTTGTTGTAGGATAGATCACTAGATAAAAATCGAAAAGATAGTCAATTATGATGTCTATTTGTCTTGCACTTTAATTTTATGAAAATTATACAATCAAGAACACTGTCGCAAACGATCCGCAAGTGAAGGACGGATTCTGTTTTTGCACCAATACTGTTGTGAGACTGGAATAGAGTTTCATTTCGAAGAGCAATGAAAAAGGTTATTGAATTAACTGAACAAGCAGATACAAAAGGAATTCAAGTACAAATTTCAGGACTTATTGACAGAATTTTGTAAGTTAAGTTTGTCTTCTCTATGATTACTATTACCCTTTCTTTACCTTAATACAGCAGACAGGCAAAACTCTAAGCCCATTCTTCACGATTGCTTCTATGGTCCAACTAAATTTACCTTTCACAGAATTCCAGGAACTATAAACCAACTTGGTACTGCAGAATCCCAAAGCTTTCTTAAGGTTAGGGATTTTGAAATCAAGGACCAAAGAAAGAGCTGGGTAGGTTCTGTTTTTCTTTTAATGGGAATTCTATTAACTAAAAACGTTGACTACATAAGAGTAACTGTAACCATTTACAAATGATAGTAGCAACAAGGCAAATATATAGGAGAATTCATTATACACATCTCTTCCAAAGGCAAAGAAAAATGCTAATTCAGGATGGAGATCAAGCCAAACCAACCAAGATATCCAAAAAAAAAAAAAAAGATTAACCATACACGAGGTACGACTGAGATTAATCATACACAAGGTATGACTGAATCACTATGATATTAGCCTCACATGATGGTCGATATTATTTGAAGGTCGTGACTAACGTATCTATAGATGAGCATCACAATATAGGAAAAACAATGGTCTGTAGTTTGAAGTTATTAGTAAGAAAGGTAAAAAGAGATTGACTCACATGAATTCTCCATCTTTTAGCATCCAAGGAGGCAATGGACCAGTTAGGGAGTTCCCAGTTAGATAACTGGCAAAATGAAGAACATGTATTAGCAGAGCATAAAAATAACATTAACTCTAATTTTCTGATAGTGTTCTATTCCTAGAATTTCAAATGGATCAATTTATATTCACATGCAGAGTATCTTGACCAAAACAAATGTTCGGTGTTTAATCTCCACAAGATGAACAGGTTCCACAAGGACTTTTAATTCTTTAAATTGCCAAGACCATTGAGTCGAATAACAAGGTTGAAAAATACTATCTTTGACAACTCAAATCTGGGAGGAACTTCAATTTAACAAGGTAAACTAAAATGAAATGAGATATCTCATGAAATTAAGAACCCACGTCCCTACCCTCCCACCACTGCCGTCTTGAAGACTAAAGGAAATGAAGGCAGGTAGAGGTCAAAAAGGATTTCCAGTTTCTGTACCAGAAAGGATAAGCTATTTCCATAGCTAGCTTAAAAGTGTCCATTTTAGTCCCTTGCATGCTTAACGGTGTAAATTTGACTTTCATGTAGCATAGTGTTAGGCTATTAAGTGGAATTGAAGTTTGCAAGGCCATCTCAGGCTGTGACATTGTCTTCGTTTCAAATTTATTTATTAATTCTTCTTTAAGAAAATGGATCAAATGAAATGAAAATTGGCTATGAAGGCTTGCTAATTGAAATCCTTACATGTAATCCGTGTTTGCTTGGCCCATAAAATTGTCAGGAATTGGTCCACTTAGTTTGTTGAAACTGAGGTCTCTGCAAGAAAAAAATAATTACAAAATGACTTACAAGATGTATTTGCAAAAGCTTTCTTTCCTCGAATTATTTCATTTCATACGTCAATGAATCAAAGCTTATACAAAGAAAAATTCTCAAAGGCTGCAGAAGAGAAACTAAGTGCTTCCTGGTATTATGTGAAAAGTGAAATACTACAAATAACAAATTCAATTGTTTAAAATTCAAAATACTTCACGATACAGCAAGCATTATTGTTTATCAGATGTATAATTTTAAGGCGACGAGAGACCAAAAGAGTTCATTGAGCCTCTTAAATATAGAGTTCCTTTTCCTCATGGCTTAAAATGATTTGTTATCTAAATCATTTAATTAAATGGCCTTCTAAACTATCGTCTACATACATAGACAGCAAAACTTCAAGTTTGAATGGAATATTTACATTATGAGAAAATCTTCACTCTCAACAGTTACATACAAGTGTTTATAACATAGTAATGTAGGATGTCCATGATGTGTACTACTCAGTAGAATCAAATTCTCATTGAGTTTGATTTCTCCATTAGAAAGGTCTAGAGATTTCGGCAGTACCTCTAGTTAATACTCCAATGATATGAAAATTTCTAAATGTTCAATGAAAATTCTAATAGTGATATGACAGTAATTCAAAGAATCAGAATGATTGAGGATTTTAAACTTACTTCCAGCACAGAATAATGAGTTGAAAAGCTTTCATAATAGAGAATAGCATTTGAGAACAAATCTACAAGTCATGATCGTAGGAAAGGGAAGAATTGTACTAACAAGAGTTTCAAATTAGTCAGTGTCCCGACATAACTTGGTATCTGACCAATGATATTGCAGCTCCTCAGAATCCTGAAAAAACCAGATTCATCGAGTAACGCACAAGCAATGTTTGTTCTCCTTGAAAGCAACATATAAGCATCAAAAACCATCATACTCACAGTGTCTTCAGGTTTCTATTGCTATTAAGAGGAGGAAAAGTTGAGTCATTGCCATTCAAATCACTGATTCTCCTGCAGATTTAGATTCACAAGAATATTTGCGAAAAACCATTCAAAAAGAGTTCTTCTTTTATTTCTCAAAATAAAACTTGATTTGTTACCACTTCAATAAGATCGTATGCCACTCATATGCCCAATGTCAATAAACTGTAATATGTACTCACACGTCGGTCAATTTGGTCAGGGAAGCAAAGCCTGAAGGGATCGGCCCACTCAAACCGCTAGCCTGAATCGCTCTGGCATTTCAAGTTAAGAGGTTAGCATTAATAAAAACTCAGAAAATCAAAGGCGAAAAACGTAGATGAAAGAATAGAGAGTGTAATCAGATAGCTATTGACACTCACAATTTTTCTAAATTTGTCCAGTTCTGGATAAAATTTGGCATGCTTCCACTAAACTTGTTATCACCAATACTACTGCATATTAATAAAAACAAGTCCTAAGTAAAAAATTTCAAGATTGAAAAATGGAAAAACTAAGTGAAATGAAGGAACTTACAAGTCTTCCAACGTAGTCAATTTTGCTAGAGTAGCAGGCAATTCCCCAGTTAGATTGTTTGACGTCAATAGTCTTCACATATTAACATTACAAAACAACAAATCAAAATCCACAATAATAAGCAAAGAAACTATCTAAAAATTCTGGGGAATAAAATAAAATTCGTAATTATTCCAGTAAAAGGGCCTTACATTCTCAGTATGCTTGAAAAATTCCCAAACTCTGGAGGAATATTTCCAGACAATTGATTGTACTCCAGGACTCTGAGAGTTTCAAAAAACAAAAGAGAATTCTTAAATAACATATCCATTGAATCAAAATTCTACTTATATAAAAGGGAGTAAAGTGAAATGGTAATCAGGAAAGTTTACAGATCCGAGAGAGTACTGATGTTGGCAAGTTCGCCCAGTATTGGACCTGTAATACGATTTCCCAGTAGGGAACTGCTGTGAACCAAAATTATGTTAGTACCAGAGCCCAAGAATTGCTTTAAAAATATACACATACAGAAAATATGAATTACAGAAAGAAGTGGGGAGGTGAAGAGTGTCATACATGTTTACAAGTTGTTGCATGGTACCCCATTGTCGAGGGATGGTGCCGTTGAGGTAGTTGCGAGAGAGGTCACTGTGTAAAATGACATTCAAATATGTTGACAGTTAAGTTAGTTAAATATACTGTATTATTTGTGTTTTCAGAATGTCATGTGGCATTCTATTATTAAATTGTTTAAAGAGTAGTTAACGTTGTCAGCCAATCATTTTTTTGCCATAACTTAATCTATCATACAATATGTTAAAAACATCCGGCAAAAACAGCATTATTCTTTCTATAATAGAAAGGAAAGCAGTGAACTTACATTGTCTGGAGGTAAGGGAGTCTGACCAATTCTCGGGGTACAGTCCCTTGAAGAGACTGAGATTTTAGAGCACTGCATTTCAAACCACTAAGTTAGAGGAGGAGACCTTTTTATTTTATTCGTAATTTATTGTCACCTAGATTGCATTACTCGACTAACTGTTCAATTGAAAAAAAATATTTTGGATGGGTTATAATCATGACTCACATCAGCTTGATTTTTTAGCTAACTTGACTGATCGTGACTGGCTTTAACCTAAAACTGTAACCATGTACTTTATATTTTTGAATTCTCACAGCATATTTTATTTTTCAAAGGATTTTTTTTTAAGTTTAGTTTAGTTTGCCTAGTGACATGTATTAGCTCGATATTAATAACTTCTAAATGCGCATTCATATTTTTTCTTTCAATATTTAATTACTTTAAGTTGGCGGAAAAATGTCGCGATGGAATTGAGAGTGCTAAAAATGGAGGACAAAATTATTATTTTCTTTTTAAACCATAAAATTGTCATTACTGTGAATAACAAATAAACAACTTATCATTTCGTTAACTTTAAATTTCTGTACGATCCTACTGGCATTTTACAATATTCTTTTGTAAACCTAAAAAATTCAACTCAACCGAAAAAGAGATGTCACATTGATACACGAAAATTCAACTAGAGTGAACTCAAACATTGGACACGTAAAAATACTTGAATTATGAAACTATGTTTATACACTTATCCGGGGCCTAAAATACCGATAATTGACAATTCTTTTGAAAAAATACATCCTAAATTATTGTATTTTATGTTATATAGGTTAAACTCAATGGTTGAACGAGGAATTAGAAGAAATTAAAGAAAAATTAAAGAAAAAAAGTTAAAATCTAAAGTTTGAGGACAAATTGCAAAATATTTAATAATAGATTCGGATCACAAGATGATACTTTGAAGATTGTTAGGAGACAATTGGATGGAATTAGAACTCAAAAAGGCATGAAATATGATCAAATTTTCATTAAAATCAATTTCCAATTACACAAGTTATATTCCAAAATTTTAGTCAAAATTTGAGATTCATTTTTAGCATAGTATGTCCAAATTGGAAAAACTCTGCATCCAACAAAGTTGTAGCCTTTTGAGTTAGTTTTCCAACTCTTTTAATCATCTCAATCGGATATCGGGAGAGAAAGGTATGGCCAAAATATTGACTTCTATGTAGAGACAAAAAATCCGCCGCGAAAGCAACTTTTCTTATTCGATTAGAACTCTTTTGTAAACCAATTTGATCGTGTTTTTTCTTAGTTTTTTACTCCTACAAGTACTTAACAGCAGAATATATATTGGAGACCTCTGATATACATCTTATACTCCAAAATTCATCAATTATTATCATTAAAGGAGGAAGATTTATAGTTTTTGAGAGAGAATTGAGGGGAATTTGCAAGAATTCAATCGATTGAATATTCAAACTTGTTTTTTGGGCAAAGAAGAGAAGATACAAGTGGAGATTTATCAAAAAATCATTGAAGATATTCAAAATTTCAAGATTTATCTCAATTTTCTCAATTTATCAAAAAACCGGGTTGTCTTTTCACTTAAATAAAATTTCTTGTAATTTCGATAAGTTATGCTAGTTTTATATATTGTTAGGATGAGATGAACACTTGTTATCACATTTTCAGTTTTTAATTAATTATTTTGACTTTAATTTGATTTAATTTGTGGATATTTATTATTGTTTTATCGTTCTTTTTTATTACTTGATCACCAATTGAATTGCTAGTGGATTTTATTGTTATCGAGAGAGAAAATAGAGTTTAAGCACAATATAATAAACATTGTAAAGTTTGATAGAAAATATAGATATACCTCTATACTTTATATGGTTTCAATATGTGTTCTAGTACTTGTTAATGCATTTATCATATTTGCATCTTTTATCGAGAGATAGAAGGATCACATGAGGGGAATATATTTGATCGCTATCGGGAGAGGCTTTCAATTAAGTTAGAAATATTAACNGCTATCGGGAGAGGCTTTCAATTAAGTTAGAAATATTAACCAACATAAATGATTTCAAATTGTCACTTTAATTGTTACACTAAAAATGGAATAATAGCGAATTTGACATCTTAGCAATACATCTCACATATTTGAAAAACACATTTACTTTCTTTCATTAGTGATAATTTAGCTATTAGTATTGAAAAAAAATCACAATTTTTGTTTGTTCTTCGATTAAAGTTGTAATTAATTTTAATTCAGTTAAACACATAGTTTTTGTGGGTTCGATACTCTATTAATCACTATATTAGTTGACCATAATCCTGTACAGTTACGGATTTTCAAAGGATCACTAC
>OU503055.2:19221939-19240974 GCA_912172775.2 Fraxinus pennsylvanica
GCTTGCTTTACAAAATACAGTTAATGAGTTAGCTATAAACCATTCAAAAATTCTAGTCAAAAGAAGTGTCTGCTAACTTTCAAAAAATATTCTAATCTATAGCAGGCTAATAGGGCGGTATACCCATGTAAGCTAACTCATGCCATATTTACTACATTCTTTTACCATTTTCCATCACCTACCTTACATCACTATCTACTCTACAGATAGCATAGTATTCACATATCGACCTGTGATCAGGTCATACACATCAACCATTACCAACAAAAAATCCTTATACTCTTCAAAAGTTTCAATACCTTCATCCTCGTCAACAACCATATAAAAGCGTGTGTAGTGAGTGCACCTATATATAACATGTATAGCCGTTAGATCTTCAGTAATTTCGGCATGTCTGGTAGTTCGGATAACCTCAGTTGCCCGCGGAGCCATCTACAATACAAAATACAAAGCGTGAACAATAAAGTTCAGTAAATATGATGGTGCAATGATGTCAATCAAACACATTTGGGCCCGAATCCTCATTATAGTGTACCGTGTGAGCTCACAATAACATAGCATTTATTTGTGCACAAATCAATGCCAAAGCATCCGTCCTTGCCCACCGAGACTCATGATACCCCATCAGAATATATATAATATGAATTAAGGCCTGGCCCCGTGCCTATCCGCAATCCCAAGGCCACCAAGGGACCTCCTGGCACTGCCTGTATACAAGTGCCGAACTCCAAATACCCTATCCTTGGCTACCCTTAGTGACCGTCAGGAGCCTCAATGTGGTATATTTATTCGGACACAATGGTACGATACATCTATAATGGGATTCACATTTAAAACTTTCAATCACACACTCCATGATAATAACAATATAAGTATGCATGACCATGAAAACGTATTATCCATTCGTTTTCCGAATAAACTCAATGCACAATTGTCACGCCACCGTATCACATAAAGAATACAAACACATATAAACACATAACTTCACATATTCAGGTATTTTGTACTGTAGTTGAAGAACATCAATATTTACCTTTTTCGCGACCTTCTTGCTCAATATCTGCATTAATAAAATAACCTCTACATTAATCCTAACTTATCATGTTATTTCCATGTTATCAAATCTAAACTAAACCTATGATATATTTTACGTTAGTAGAATACTACTTGTAGCAATACAAATAATGATCTTACTTTATCACCAATAACATAAATGAAATTTTCTTTATTGTTATAATAGAAATTCCATAACTTCTAAAATAAAATTAATACATATAGACATCCTTCTAGCAATACACTACCATATTATTTTTCATTTCCTGTTTGGTCCATTTTTCATTTCATCTATCACACAAGTGTGTGTGTTTATATATACTCATATCTACTAATTAATTTCTTATCAAATCCATATATTATAACATTTTACTTCTCATCTTATCATGTCACCAAATCAAAATAACTTAAGTTTAAACCTCAAATGCTAAATGTTTTCTCTCCAATTGACCATGTCCACCTATATACATATATTAGTCACTCAATTTCAATATCATGATGATATTAACAATTTTTATAGTAAATCATTTTATATCCCTACTTTCTTTCTTTCTTAATTACTTCCCACCATTTTTCCTCAATTTCATCCTTTTATCATCTCTTCCCCAAAATTCTTTCACACAATCACGGGGAGACACCGTCTCCCCGTGCAAGCACGGAGAGACATCAACTCCCCGTGCTTGCACGGGGAGAATCCGTCTCCCCGTGCAAGCACGGGGACACATTAATATTTATTTTTTTTTAACATTCATTGACAGGTGTTTTTTTAACAACAATTATATTACTTTTATTTACAATTTACTTAGAATTACGAAAAAATATATACTCCCTATAATTACTACTATAATTACTACTAAGTATACATTATTTAACGTATTTTAAATTACATAATATTCCTAACATTAAATTTTTTTTTCTCATTTAGAATTAAAAACAAACTTAATATAATAATAATCATATAATAATATTAATAATAACACCATTAACTCCCACCCGTGCAAGCACAGGGAGAAGATGTCTTCTCACTTGGAGGTGATTCTTGGCTGAAACAAGGTAACACAAAATTGTAGTAGTTCATGTATAAGGATTTTGTTTTCATCATCATGGTTATCGGTAGCAAATAGACCCAAGAAGCTGCGCAAGTACTAAGGAAGAAAGGAAATGGGTTAATTTGATTATGTGAACAAGAATCACAACAGAAAATTATTAGAAATTTACGTGAGGGGCTGTGCATAATGATACCCATATATGGCTAATTACAGATTCTAAGGCAAGAGATGGGGTTAGTTCAAAAAAGGTGAGTAGGGTTATTATGAGTATATGTACATGTATGTCCCCCATGAACACTAATAAAGGAATGGAGAAACAACTGGATAGTATTTGGCTTAAACTTTGGAGACTTGTTAAAATATTACTGATGAGTTCTATATGAAAGAAATTAATAGCTTATGATCAATAAAGAAATGAAATGGGCATGATTATGGTGAGTTAGAATTCGATTTTATTGTGCTAAGTTGTTTTGTTTCATTTTCGAAGTTAAACCAATGCTTCAAATTGTAAAGTATTATATAGACAGAAATTTTTATACATTGAATAGAAACCGGAATGAATTAAGTTGTGATTCACTGACTAGAATGAGTTGAAAGGAGTTTTGATTATGGATTTGGCCAATTGTTATTAATGGGTACCTGCAACAAGAGAGAGAAGAATGGGGGACTCTACTTTTTAAGTTCTTGTTTCATCTTTCAATAACAGTAATTGTTTTCAATTAGAAAAGGGCTGCAATTGGATAATATTGGCCTTAATAAAAGAAAACGTGGAAGGAGAAAGGGGATGGAAAAAAATTGATGAGTTTTCTTTCATAGGCGGACTAAATTGGAAAAATAGAAAAGAATGAGCAATAGTTGAGCTGCTTACGTCTTCTATTGGTTCATTGGTTGGGGAATTGGATTAAATGGTTGTAATATGAAGAAATGTTTCATTTTTCAAGAAATAGCGAGGTTGGGACACTTGTTGATCGAATTAGTCCAGTGAGTGGAGAACTTACTTTTTCAAAAAGAAGATTTTTAACTTATAAACTTATAATCATGTTTACTTAATATGATTATTTAAATGATTTCCAATTTTTAGAGAAGCANGATGATTATATTATTTCCACTTTGTGCACTGAGGGGTTACGTCCGTGTACAGAAGTGTTGATAAGACAGTTTATGTGCATATGACTTTATAGCTTTCAGATCATCAGTAGATGATTACATGGGGTATATTTTGATGTGATTATCCAGTATATAGTGGATTATTAGCTTTATGTTTCCACAGTGTATGAGCAGTTATGGTGATTTTACCCGTTCTGCAATGATGTGAATGTGTTTTCACAGTGTATGGCCAGATTATCAGAGACCTTTGGGACCCACTCTCGTACACACATAGGCTTTGGGCCGTGTACTAGGGTTATTAGCCTTTGAGGCAGCTCACTGTACGTATGACCGATTATCATATTTGAATGACTTTGCCTTGTACATCGAGATTACTCTGTACATGAGTAAGGCTATTCATTAGGTACTTATTGGTGTGATTCTTTAGTATATCACATTATGTTTATTCAGTTGTAGATTCACAGATTTTCAAATGTCAGATAATAGTTCATTTCAGATTATAGAATTCAGCTTATTCAGTTACAAAAGTACGATTTTAACTTACAGAAGTGATAGTTTTATAGAGATTTTTGTTAATACCAGATTATCTATATTCGACATATTTTACAGTTGTTATTCAGAATAAAGAGTAAGAATTTTATAATTTGAGCATGTTTCAGTTCTAAAAGATATGATCAAAATTTAGAGTTTCTTAAAACTATAAAAAAATAAATCAAATTTTTCAATAAATATGTATAAATGGGAAAAGTATATATATTTGCGAACTATCCACTCACTGAGTTACAAACTCATATATTTTGTCACATTTTTCCTTATCAGATAGTGGCTAAATTGAGCAGCATTGGAGACTATCGATCCATCGAGTTGAGCCACGCATTGTCATCAGCTGTATGATTCATTTTGTTAGTTTATTTAGTTCATATTTCTTTTGGGGTACATGTAGCTTTTGTTAGAAAAGTTTATCACGGGCTCACTGCATATTTGGTATCTTAGTACATTTGGGGACTTTTGGTTGTAAAGTATAGTAAATATCGATTTGCCAGCATTTTATTTTGAATACTTTGAGTTTAGAGGGCTGGTGTATCCTGTTTTAAATTATAGGTACTGATTTGAGGAAATTGATTATTGTTCAGGTGGTTTTAGTCCATATTACAAAGGAAATTCTGTCAAAAGTTTTATAAATATATATCACAATCAAAGTAGGTCATAGTCGCCTTGAGTGATAAGAGGAATGAGATATGGGTCCAGCACTTAGCTGGTACCTACCATCGGTACACGACACGTGTCGGGTCCATTAGGGTGATTTGAAATGGGTCGTGTCACTCACTCCATCTCTCATTCCTCTTATTGCTCAATCACAAACCTCTTGCGATGCCTGGGATGTCCTTGCCAACACATGCAAGGCCTTCTCGTGGGCACATCAAACTGATTAAGGAACAGATCAAGCATGCAACCAAGGGTACGCAGTCAATTTCTGATTATATGCAACCTATTAAAGGTCGATCGGATGAACTTGCAACACTTGGCAAACCCATGGATGATCTCATTGAGAAAATTCTAGATGGTCTTGATAATGATTATAAGTCTATTGTTGATATTATCAATGGTCATGACACACCGATTTCATTTGATGACTTGCATGAGAAGTTGATTAGTAGAGAACTTTCACTATGTCATCATCATGCCAATTCTTCACCACTCCTTACTTCCACTAATACACTTATTTCTCAATTCAATTCGAGACAGCTTGGCAACCGTACTCAAGGCCCACCATGGATGCACAACTCTCCTCCGTGTGCTAATCTCCAGTCTCAGGATCTACGACTCGTCCTTCGCCTCGGCCATTCTTGGGTCCTTGTCAGTGGTGTTGAGTTCGAGGACACACCTTTTCATAGTACTTTGTGTTTCGTTAGATGAATCCGAACATGCAGCCACCGCCACCTTTGCAGCCATCTCCAAAAGGCAAAACCGTTCTCAAGCTCCATGGCAGCCTCAGGCCAACCTTGCAACTGCTAATCCCAATTACAATTCTAGTTGGCTTCTTGATAGTGGAGCTTCGCACCATGTTACCGCCAACCTGAGTAATTTACCCATTCATACTCCTTATGACAGATCTGATGATGTTGTGATTGAAGATGGCAAGGATCTGATGATCATCCACATCGATTCAAAATCTCTCTATACATCATCTCATACCTTTGCCTTAAATAACGTTCTTTGTATTCCCACTATGAAAAAGAGCCTTATCCATATCTCTCAATTTTGTCAATCTAATAATAGATCCATTGAGTTCTTACCTAATTCTTTTCTTGTGAAGGATCTCCGTACGGAGGCAACACTTTTGCAGGGTCAGACTAAGGACATTGTGTATGAGTGGCCGGTATCCCGTGTTAAGTCTTCTCCAATACTGGCTTTCTCAAGTGTCAAGACCGCTTCGTCTGCATGGCATAATCGTCTAAGACATTCATCATCTTTTATTTTTAAGCATATTACCTCAAACTTTTATCTAAAATTGTTGAGTCCTCTCAATTTAAATTTCAATTGTAATTCCTATCTATGTAATAATAGTCACAAGCTACCTTTCTCCATTTCTTCAATTGTTACTTCTTCCCCTTTTGAAGTTATATTCTCTGATGTGTTTCTCTCCTATTTTCTCTGTTGATGATTTCAAATACTATGTGATTTTTGTCGAGTACTTCACTAAATACATATGGCTATATCCACTTAAACGAAAATCTCATGTACATGATGTTTTTGTCGAATTCAAATCCTTTGTAGAAAATTTCTTCAATCGAAAAATCATTGTCCTTTAGTCAGACAATGGAGGGGAATATCCAGCACTTTCCTCCTTTCTAGCTACCCATGGCATTACTCGTTTAACTTCTCTTCCTCACATACCTGAACACAATGGATACTCAGAACGTCGTCATCGTCATATTCTTGAAACCGGTCTATCCCTTCTCTCTCATGCATCCCTACCTCTCTCTTATTGGTCTTATGCTTTTACCACTGCAGTTTATCTCATCCATCGTCTACCTATTCCCACACTTCGGTTCATCTTCCCATATGCCAAACTCTCCGGTGCTTATCCCAATTACTCTAAACTTCGTAGTTTTGGCTGTCTATGTTATCCCCGGTTCTGATCATACTCTCCCACAAACTTGCTCCTCGTTCATCTCCTTTTGTGTTTCTAGGTCATTCCTCCACTTAAAATGCTTATCTATGCCTTGATCCCACTCCTATCGTGTCTACACATCGCGCCATGTCAAGTTTGTAGAAACCATCTTTCCATTCACTTCTCTTCACTCTCACCTAGATCATCCTTCCTCTCAAATGCTCGCTCATTGGAGTCCTCTATGTTTGTTCTTTTAGCCATCGATACATCATCTTTGGCATCGCCCTCGACTCCCTTTACAGATCCTAATGCCATCCCGCCCATCTCTCCAAACCAGAACCTCAGTTCTACAGTGCTCTCCTCTCCATGCCACAATATCCAAGTTCAGAACCTTAGCGTCACGACTCCCTCTTCTCGTGGCCGCGACATCCCCTTCTTCATGACATGAACCTCAACCTTTTTACCAACCCCACATCACCTGAACCACCTCTTCCCTCATTTCCTCGAGTTAGTGTCACCCACTCCAAAAAACAATATCCACAAACCCCACACTAAATTAAATCTCACTGCTCAACTTGTCCCATCCACTGACCTTGACCCAACCTCAGTGACTCAAGCCATAAAAAATCCCCAATGGCATCAAACTATGTCCGATGAATATGATGCTCTTGTGGGATATGGGACCTAGTTCCCTCCAATCCAACCAGAATTTAGTTGGTTGCAAGTGGATTTTTCGAACTAAACATTTATTTGATGGCTCTGTTGATCGGTACAAAGCTCGTCTCGTGGCCAAGGGCTTTCATCAGTGTCGTAGCATGGATTATCATAACACTTTCAACCCGTTTGTTAAGCTAACTACTGTTCGTCTGGTTCTCAGTCTCGCTGTCAGTCGTGGTTAGTCTCTTAGGCAACTTGATGTCAGTAATGCCTTTCTCCAAAGCACTATCTCCGAGGATGTATACATGACTCAACCATAGGGATTTATTGATCGTGATCATCCTCGTCATGTCTGTAAACTTTGCAAGGCTATCTATGGCCTTAAACAAGCTCCCCATGCCTGGTATCATGAGTTGCGCCAATTTTTTCTCACTTTTGGCTTCACCAATTCTCATGCTGACACCTTACTATTTATCTCCAACATCGATGGTAATTTGATGTATCTTTTGGTTTATGTTGATGACATTATTATTACTGGTGCTAGTAAGGGTGCTAAGCAAAAATTTATCCATCTCCTTGTTAGCCGATTCTCTCTCAAGGATCTTGGATCCTTGGCTTACTTCCTTGGAGTTGAAGTGATGTCTCATGCCCAAGGTTTGCTTCTGTCTCAACGTAAGTACATCAAGGATTTGCTTACTCGAACACGCATGATGGATGCCAAGCCTGTGTCTACACCTCTTTCCACCGATCTACTACTTAGTCTTCACTCTGGAACTCCACTCTCTGATCCCTTTGAGTATCGGACTATTGTTGGTAGCCTCCAGTACTTGTCTCTCACTGGCCCTGACGTTGCGTACACGGTAAATAAGATGTCTCAGTTTATGCATCGTCCTACTAGTGACCACTGGACTATAGTTAAGTGCCTACTCCGTGCACTATTGAACATGGTATTGTTTTATATCGACATTCTGGCATAGCTCTCCAAGCATTCTCTGATGCCGATTGGGCAGGTAACAAGGATGACTATACTTCCACTAGTGTTTACATTTTTTATCTTGGTTGAAATCCTATATCTTGGAGATCTAAGAAGCAGCGAATTGTGGCTCGCTCCTCTACTGAAGCTAAATATCGCTCAGTTGCAACCACTGCAGCTGAACTTTGTTGGATTTGCTTTCTTCTCAGTGAACATGGTGTCTCCTTTCCCAACAATCGGTGATCTACTGTGATAACCTTGGTGCTACGAATTTGTGTTATAATCCGATTTTTCACTCTCGCATGAGATAGTGGCTTTAGACTATCATTTTATTCGTGAATAAGTTCAAGGTGGTGCTCTTTGGGTGACTCTTGTTTCTTCTACTAATTAGCTTGCAGATGCTCTTACCAAACTGCTTCTCCGTACTCGGTTTCTCTTCTTGCGAACGAAGATTGGACTCTCCTCACGGAGTTCCATCTTGCGGGGCATGATAAATGATATTCCTAAATTATATTTTCCCATCTATAGGGAGATTTGCTTTCCCCATGTATAGTCAATTAGTTCCTAATTTCTAGTTTCCTTTTATTTATACCTATCTGGAATATGATTACAGTTGTACTCTATATATACTCTCTGTTGTACCTACTGAAAGATAATAGCATAATTTTATTCTTCTCTCAAAACCTTTAAAATCAAGTAGTATTGGCAAGCACGTCAAAACGTGTTATTTATTGTCTGGTTTATTATGAGATTGCACCATTGTTGTGAATGGAAGCTTTTTTAGTGTACACAACTTATCTCGACAAACAAAGTCGTCATTCCCATCATGGATTTTCAATTCCTGTCGCATCACTTGTTGCCATATATTCCTAAATACACATCTTTACTTCTGCTATGTGTCATTTGATAGTCTGACACTCAAGGTTATGAAGCAAAGTTGGTCTAATAACCATTATCCAGAACTTGCCTTTTTAACTTTATTGGTGACCAAATAGAATCATTATAGCATTTATCATTTCTTCAACTCTGTCTAATCAATTGCATTACATCAACTTCAATTCTTTCTTTCTTATTACTACTGCCTAAACACTTACATTCCTAAAACTAGACGATTTTCAAATTTTCAACTAGACAACTCCTACTCAATAGATTTATAGGAACTTCATTTATACATCCGAAGTTTCCAAGAAGAAAGACCATCATAGATACATAATTACTTAAAAAATCTTATATATAGACAATTAAGATAGTTTAAATCTGATTTAACTCTTTATCGGATTCCAATTCAATATCGCATTCTACATTAACTTGTCTTCCATGTCATCTGATACAAATCATTAAGGCAATTTTCACTCTTGCTTCAATTTCTTATGTTAAGGATAGACTTCACATTGGAGTTCTTGTAGAGGGGGGTTCTATTCCAAGATGTTCAAACTTTTTTTCTTTTGAATAGTTAGGATTTAATAGTCTTCTTTTAAGACAAAAGACTTAAGGTTTGAATTTTAAGCTTAAAAAAAAAAGTATACAAAAAATCTTTCCCCTAGGAATGTATTAGGGAGGCAACAAAGGAGTTGACCACCTTTTTACAATTGTAGACCCTAGAATACTGATATAATAGGATCAACAAATTATTGTTTTCATGTTATTCGAGCTATGAGATTGTCTAAAGAATTCATAGCTTACCAAGATTGACAGAAATAGCTAATATAAGTGGACCATATTCTCCGAAATATGGGATACCAGTTGTCCCTCTGCCAGCCCAGTAGACGCGGATATCCACAGTATTATCAGTGACAGCTGCAGAGAAGATTTTTATGATTCCTATATTAACTCCACCAGCTTCATCTTCGATATTGAAATCCTTGAGCACCAGCTGTCCCTGAAATAATTTAACCCAAATGCTACTGAACTTTTTGATGATCAATAGGATACCACAAATGAAATGCAAATCAAACGGATTCCCATTTATCAGGGAAAATTTCTATTATCTGTAAGAATTGTGGTAAGTATGTAAGCACCTGAATGTAAACAGCAAATATGCGCCTTCCGAGGCTACTGTATGTTCTGTCTTTAGTAAACACGATCTCTGCAAAGTGAAGGCTTATTGTGTAGTTTCCATTTTTGAGACAGAACCCATAATAAGATAATGACAGAGGGGAAACCCGTGCATCCATGTACAGTTGGGGATTTTTCCCAGAGATGCTGGAGGTGTTCGTCCTCAAGTAGCCAGAAGTTCCATTATCCAGGAAATGACCCGTGCTGCTAAATCCCCAGTTTGTCGCACTTTGGACGAAATTAGATGCCCCTCCCGAAGCTTTATCTTTTTTATATAGAGTACCTTTATCATCATCTTTTACTTCTTCTCCCCCACAATTTATATGAAGGGAGTTATACGCTGAGACATAATCCATTTAAATGATTCTTACAGTTTAAAAAAATATTTAAAAGAGGGGAAGTGCAGGAACAGGATACAAACACAGGAGAAATAATCAGTTTTTGCCACCACAAAATCCAAAATCCGGTCTCAGAATAAAATGCCTTTGTGTTACTTAAGTCTGAGTTCTGATGGGATGAACCAACAAAAAGGCAAAGAACCATAATACCCATGAAATTCGATAGATAGCTATGCATTATTGTCAGGTTGGTTCATCCTAAATCATTTTGCATTTTTTTAATTGCTGTTAAAAGTTAAGTTCGATTCCAACGGTAATTTAAAGAAAGTCACCAACCTAATAAATCATCTGATGAAATGACAAAATAAACAATCCACAAACAATGAAAGTGAGGTTTAACTTACTGTGAATGCAGCTAAAGCTTCTTAAGCAAGAAACAATACCGCTGGCAAACAAATTCCTGACAAATATTGGTGCAGTGTTACTAAAATGTGGAAGTTTGAAGAAATATTCAATTCCTGATAAAAGAATTGATCTTACAGTTCTCGCGGCTGACAATTTGAGAGTGTGCTTTTAGGCGTGAGGTAGTTGTAGGATAGATCGCTAAGTACAAATAACAAAGATTGTCAATTATACTGTCTTACATAATTTTCCCTTTCATTTTATGTGATAATACAATCAGGAAGGCGGTTGAATATACTTGTAACTTGGTTTGGCCTTTTCTGATAGGTATTGTCTCTGCCTTTACCATGATTTAATAGAAAGATAAAACCCTTAGCCCATACATGAGCTATGACTTAATCAATTTTAAATAACTTTGACAAGAAGTACAATAAATTAACGAAGTCAAGATGAAACGTAAGAAAGTGCAAATGAGCATTATATAAATTATGGGTTTGCCATCATGAGAACATTATATCTTCATGAAACATATTAAACAAATATTCTGTAGTTTCACATAATTGGAGAGAAAAATAAAAATAAAATAAAAAATAAACTTACATGTGTTGTCCATCATTCAGCATCCAAGTGGGTAATGGACCAGTCAGTGAGTTTCCAGTTAGATAACTGACAAAATGGAGATCACGAATTATTAAGTCTCAGCAGTTTCCCGAAATATATTATGGCTTGTTTGTCGCTGCAGAACGAGCAATAACTTCAAATTTCTGGCAGTGTTGCTAGTCCTTGAATTTTAAATGAATCTCTTTGCAGTCACACACAAGCCATAACCAAGAAAGTCCAAATTTAGTAGTTTAAGTTGGGATTGGGGATTTAGTATTGGCTTCACAAGCTGAACAGATGCCAGTCCACAAAGAATAAAGTAAATTAATATGAAATTCTTGAATTTCTATGTCCGTGGAGTAACAACAAAGCTCAAAAAGAATTTATTTTGACAACTCAAATGTGGGAATAACTTCATTTGACAAAAATGAGAGACAAGCTTGTTTGGCCTCATTATTTCACGTTATAATGAGATAAATAGTAATTTTTTGGAGAATGCGTGGTTAAAAAAAGGGAAAAAATTTTGGGTTTACGTGTAATATTATTTTATTGGAGAATGTGTGGTTAATAATAAGAAGCCCCCGTTTGGCCCCCATTATTCCAAATTAAAATGAGAAGAATAGTAATTTTTGGAGAATGCGTGATTAAAAAAAAAGAAAATATTTTTAGATTTACGTGTAATATTATTTTATTGGAGAATGTGTGGTTGATAAAAAGAGAGAGAAAAATGAATTATAATTTAATGGAGAATAATGGGCCAAACGGATGTGGTGTAGTAAAATTAAGAAAAATAGTTTAATGGACCGAGGATCCGAGCATCAGACCACCGCCCCCAGAAACCCCCCGAAGAAAAAAGGAAAAAGAAGGTCGTAGAGAGCAAGAAAGGATTTTTCAAACTCTTTAACAGAAGACATGAAGCTACTTCTGTAGATAGCTTAAAAATATTCATTCATAATTTGCTCACTTAGCCAGGTAAATTAGACCTTTTATGTCTACTTATTGCAAAGTTATATGGGCATTATATGGCGTTGAGCTGGAAAGTTTAGTCTTGATAATTGAAATCCTTACATGTAATCTACTTCTGACAGACTAGAAAAGTTGTTAGGAATTGATCCGACTAATGAGTTGAAACTGAGGTCTCTGCAAGAAAAGCGTACAAAATAACTTATAGGATGAATAATCTAAAATAGTATTCCCTTCAATTACTTCATTTCATATATCAAGATGTTAAGATCATTCTTAGAACAATAATAAAAGGCTGAAGAAGGAAACTAAGCCCCCGTTTGGTACCGATTTTTAATCTAAGTCAAAGTCAGTATTTCATTTCAATCACATATTTTATGGGTCCCACAACTTTTCAACCACACATTTCATCAATTTTTATTAAAATTTACTAAAAATCTAATTTTAATTCCCACCAAACAGGGCTAAGTCCTTCCTAGCATAATAGGAAATTCTAAATGGTATACAGTTGTTTTGAGATCAAATGTCTTCATCATCTAATAAGCTTTATTTTTGAAATCAGATCAGATGTATGATTTTTGAGGTAATGAGATGTCAATATGGAGAGATTGTATCGCTCCCTTATCTATGCAATTTCAGATGGCTTAAAGTTCCATTATTCAAATCTTTTAAATGAATGGCCTTTGAAACTATCCTCCACATTCATATACAGTAGAACCTCAAGTAAGCACGCAGCATGCACTTGGAAATTCTAAAAATTGACATGGAAGCAATTTAAGGAATCGGAATATTATAGTATTTCAACCCTGTAAGTTTACTAACTTCGAGTACAGAAGAATGACTTGAAACGGTTTCCATAAAACTATAGGAAAATATTCAAAAATAAAAATAAATTGAGTGAAATTGTAACAACAATTCATAGGTTTCAAGTCTCTTCAATTCCATAGTTAATTTGTATTTGAATTGGTGCTTACAAATTCATTCATGACTATTGTAACATTATTTGTGTTAAATACAAAATTAACTAAAAAAATTGAAATCTCCACCATGCTAGTACTATATAAGGAGGTGTTCTCCTCCTTATTACATACACTAAAATTTGAGAGTTCTTTTTTCTCTCTAAATTTCTCTCCTCTCTCTGTTATCAAGAATCTTGTTTAGTAGTCTAGATAATTTGTTTATTCTAGTTCGGTGATAGAATTGTGAGTATTCTTAGTTCGTCTAAAGTAATGACAAGGTGCTAGTTAGCTATTTTTATCTGTTATATTAGGAGACAAATGACATCAGTCCTCTTGTACCACAGTGGAAGATGAATATGTTTTATGTTTTGAGGAAATTGTGTGCAACACATGTATCGGTTCCTTCCGATACCACTACTACATCAACAACGATTTTCATCTATTTTTATTGTTGCTCTGTTTTTAATTTCCTTTTTGTATTTTTCCTATAAAAAAAACACCATAGCTATGTTCCAGGAAATGTCTACAAGTTATAAAAAGAGGATAAGGAAGGTTTATACTAACAGGACTTTCAAACCACTCGTTTTCCCAAAATCCTTTGGTAACTGCCCGATTATATTGCAGCTCCTCAGAATTCTGCAAAATCAGATTCATTAGGTCACTCGCAAGCAAGTTTAGTTCTCTGTGAGACCATTGCATAATCATCAAAAGCATAATACTCACATATACTTGATGTTGCTATTGTTACTCAGATGTGGAAAAGTTGTTTCATCGCCGTTCAAGTCACTGATTCTCCTGCATTCATATTTGGATTCACAAGAATAGAAGCAAGACATCAGAGAAGTTTTCCCTTTCTCAAAAGAATATTTGATTCATTTTCACTTAAATCGGATCATATGCACGATATAATAAAGTTATAATCTGCACTCACAAATCAGATAAATTGGCCATGGATGCAATACCAGAAGGGATAGGCCCACTCAGACCACTACCCTGAATAAATCTGACATTTTAAAAGTTCAAGTTCAGGGATTAATGAAATAGAAAACTGAAGAGGAAAATGTAAATGAAAGATCAAAGGGACTACGAAATATATATCGTCTCACAATCTTCGAAGATTTGTCCAGCTCTGGATAAAATTGGGTATGTTTCCACTGAAGAAGTTGTCACTTATACCGCTGCATTATGAATATAATTATGGAGTTGATATAAAGATCAAACCATATCTGTGTTATAAATTAGAAAACAAGAACACGCGAAAATGGGAAAAAAAATGAGGAGGAACTCACAAGTCCGTCATTGTAGTCAACTTCACTAGAGATTGAGGCAATTCCCCACTTAAATTGTTTGATATTAGAGATCTTCAAATATTAACATAGTACAACAATAAATCAATCCACCTTAATCATCCGAGAAACTAGAGAGCGCGTTGATTCAAAGATAATTTTTCAATAAAGGGCCTTACAATTTCTCTAGGCTTGAAAAATTCCCAAACTGCGGAGGAATATTTCCCGACAATTGATTGTAGTCTAGGGTTCTGTAAGTTTTTCAGAAAGCAAGGAAAATGTTAAATGACATATACATTGAATTATGGTTTCACTCACATACCATTATATAAGAGGGTAAATCGCAATGCGTAATCAAGAAATTTACAGATTTAAGAGAGTGCTGATGTTGGCAAGTTCGATTGGTAATCCACCAGTGACACGATTTCCCAGAAGGGAACTGCAGTGAACCAAAATTATTTTATTACTGCTTCACAAATACGCAAGCACACACTCATAAATGCACATACACAAAAATGAATTTACAGAAAGCATTGAGGGAGGTGAAGAATGTCATACACGGTTTCAAGTCGTTGCATGGTACCCCATTCTCGAGGGATAGTGCCGTTAAGGTAGTTGCGAGTGAGATCACTGTATAAAATGACATTCAAATCGGTCGACAGTTAAGTTAGTTAATTGTATTATATTTGTGTGTCTGTTCTATAGAAAAAAGGGGATGCACTTACATTTCTATGAGGTAAGGGAGTCTAAACAGTTTTGGAGGGACTTTTCCACCAAGACTCTGCCGTCTTAGAATACTGCATTTCAAATGAGAACTGAAGGTGAGAGAAGAGGATGATGGGGGTTTTCACTAAATTTAACAAAATTTGGATGATCTGGTTATATTGACGCGACAGTATTGTTTCGTTGCGTCGCTTTTAAATGGCAGAGAAGATCTTTCAATTGTTGTGTATTTTTATGTTCTCAATATTTTCATTAAATAGTATATCTAATCCCCTCATAATGGTTTTCATTCAAATATTTTGTTATCATGTTTTATAATTAGAGGCAAATATACTTTTTTTTATTTATTATTTTTTGTTTATGTAAATATATGGAAGGTTGAAAAAAACAATGTGACGCAAAATTGAAAATATAAATGCGATAATAAGCAAAATTGAAGACATTTTAGTGCAATTAGAAAATAGGGAAACGAGTAAAATTGTAATGTCAATATAACAATTCTTTGATAAAATATTATCCTAAAGGACCCAAGGTTTTAGGAGTGGCAAAATTACCAGCCGCCGGCACGGAATTCCCACCTCGTTTAGTAACTGGGATGGAAAATATAGTTCCCACACCGTCCTCTTCCACATATTATTTTATATTCTACTATATTTTTAGTATTGCATTTAAAAATATTAAATAAATAAGTAAAATGAACAATAAACGAGGATTTTTTAAAGGGAAAATTACAGCAACGGTCACTTTTTAGTAGATTTTACCCTAACTTTCACTTTATGTCACCCACAGTTCCAAACCTTTCAAAAATATACACATGTGGTCCAAATGGATGGAAAACCCTAAACCCTAAACCATCTTTTGACCATCAGTTGACCACAATAGTAAAATTTTACCAAATGTAACAAAGGGTAAAATGGTAACTTTGCAATTTTAATCTAAAAAAATTAAAAAGAAAAAGAAAAAAAAAGGCTACTGTTATCTCCCCCACCCCACCCCACCCCTCAAAATCATCACAGCCGACAGCACCGTCCCAATATCGACACCACCCAATGCTACCCAACGTCGCCGCCTCAAATGCACCACAAATCGCTGCACCACGACGTCAATCCCATCACAAACCATTGACACCACCATTATCAATTCCACCACACAAGAAAAAAAATCAATTTTTGATCAACGAATTGGATCAACATATAATCAAATAATTCATGAAAATATGTACTTGCAGGCTATATTCGGGTTCCATATCGAACCGGAACATGATCCCCAAATCTGGTCCCGACTTTCACATTCAAATAAAATCGAGCATTTAAAGAATTGGAGCAAATGTTCGTGGGTTTTCATCAGGGAACTAGGTGTTCTCTCGCGGAATGTAACAGAGAGGATGAAGGTGGGTTGGGTTGTTGAAGGAGGTGAACAATGAGTTTCAGCATAATAGTTTAGAGAAGAAGATGGATATGGGGTGGGCAAGTACTAGTTGAGGAGAAGATGTAGTGGATTTGGGAAAGAGAATAGAGTAACAGCTTTGTGGCTGTCACCAGCAAAGACAAGAAGAAGATGATGAAGATGGGAGGGTGAGTTGGGGTGGGTAGCGTAGGGTGGATTTTTTTTTTTTTAGTTTAATTGTTAATATATGGGAAAATGTAAATTTACCATTTTACCCTTTTTAATTTGGTCAAAATTGATTAAATTTTGACTTTCTAGTCAACTAAAGGTTACATCCATTTAGACTCCAGGTGCATATTTTTGAAAGGTTGGGACAGTGGGTGGCACAAAGTGAAGATTTGGTTAAAGTCTACATAAATGTAAAAGGTTAAAGACTACTACTACAAAATTCCCCCTTTTAAACCGCTGATCAAAACTCCCAAAAATCCACAATGGGTGGGGATGAGGAGGACCGTGTGGCCCCATTACTATTCCGTCAAGATGTTTAGAAATTGAAGGATGACAATATTCAAAACATTCGTTAGCTGGTTGCCTTATTTTGATTATGACCAATTTAAGTATGTTTGGTTGAACAATGAATCAGGAAGATAGCATTACACCTTGAAAATTAGAAAAGCATAATAAAGAAAGAAATATGTACCAAAAATGTTAAAAAGGAATATTTGATTCCAAAAGTTTTTGATATTCCTAGAATCAACGGGTTTTGACATGTTGTTCATCATTTGCAATATTTTGGTGAATCAGTTTGACATTAGAGCTTAGTTACATTCTCATGTTGGTGGAATCCAATGGCACACGTAATATTATGTGACAAGGATGCACAACAATGTTGATGGAGTTCTTAATTGACGCATTGTTCTCTCCTGGTTGTGAGAGAATCGTCCTCGAATCATGAATTGTATTTTCACTACCACCCCGAGACCATCCTCCATAAAAAGCCCATCCAAAAATCAATTAGCATAATTAGAAGATGATATCTTGAATTCAAGGTCTAATTCTTCTTTAGAGAAGTTATTGACTGGTCCTTTATTTTCGATATGTCAAATTGGAGGCTCTGTCAAGTTCTTGGCGACATTGCTTCTCTTCGATCATGGTTCTGGTGGATTTTATTGGGGGCTGGTGGGCACTATGTAACCGTTGGGGTTTTGTAGTCTAAACCATTATTTTAAAATGCGTAATGTGTGACATGCATGGAGGCCAAGCTTCGGTTGGTGTGCGCCTAGGCGAGGCTTAGGCGTAAAACAACGTAATTTTTTTTTCTTATTTTAATATTATTTTTAATATTTAATCAATTTAAAAATCATCTAATAATTTAAACAAATTATATTTTCAAATGCAGTTTTAAGAGCTTGATAAAATAAATATATTTTCGAACAACAAACAAGATATATTATAATAGGCTGATTAAAATATATGGAGAGTTTTTATTTTTTTATTAATTAGTAAAATATAGGAAATTGATTAATTAACTTAATAAAATATAAGTAACAATTTCTACAGTAGTACAACACACTACAGCCAAACCATAGGTACGATACACAGTAGCCAAACCAAAGGTATAATACATTATAGCCAAACCAAATGGATCATTATCTCACATCGGAAGTTTACAATAAAATCTTTTGAAATGCCCACTATAAATTAGTCGACCAATTAGTGGGTAAGTAACGTTTTGGGCCTTTCAATCTTTTGGCCTAAAAGTTTAAAATTTTATAATTATTAGTTTTTGGGCTTTTCAATTCAATTGACCTAAAAGTTGAAAAAATTATGTTAAAAAAATATTAATAATGCATGCCAATGAGCGTCTATGCAAGCTTAGGTGTCACGGACCACAGCTTTACTTAAGCCCCGTGACCCTATCGCAGCCGTAGTTTGCCCAACTTCGACTGCACATTGTACATAGTTTGAGTTGTAATATCCTTTCCATTGTAATAGTTTATTTAAATTGTAAAATAGATAGAAATTAGAAAAGTTTAGTATGATTTTTCGGCATTTAAATGTCTACTCCCGTCAGTTGGGTTTTTATTGCTAAGTCTATTATAGTGCGTATTAGTCTTTCAAACACCTTTCAAACTTTCTAGTGTTCGCCCTCTGCACTAGCTATTGTAATTTCCTGCTTTCAATCAATTTTAATTTCTAGCTTTCAAGCAATCAATGATCAAGTTATGTTCAATGCATTTCAATTTTATATTGCAAGCTTTCTTTAAATTGTAACCAAATTTTCTTTCGTCCAGAAACGACCGAGAGAAGGTGGAAGGTAGTCTAGCGGAACAGACTACTACCGCACGGTGTCCCTTTTTGTGCTAAGA
>OU503055.2:19660176-19670948 GCA_912172775.2 Fraxinus pennsylvanica
AAGGTGGGATGGGTTAATTATATTATATTATAATTAAATATTTAATAATAAATTAATTTAATAATTTATTATTTAATAAATAAAAATTTAAAAAAAATTTTAAAAAACCTGATTTTGATAACTTTAAACTTGTGTTCTTATTTTTGAAATAGACTAAACTCATACTCTTGAATATGTAATCTTCCCATAAAAGAATCCATTATCCAATTGCACGTTCATTGTCGTAAATTCCGTACATAAGGTACTGCAAGAACCCATCTATATGCCTTACAAGACAAGGTATTGTGTGACTTGAATTCTTGATGTAGATGCTTTCCTCAAAGACTACGAGCATTTGCTTCAAGTGTGATTGAAGACACTGAAAGTTATGTACAAGTGTCTGTCTGCAGTGTGTGGACAAAAAGGTTAAAACTCGATGCCACTATTCAACTGAGCAGAGAAAGAAGGCCCGCCGTAGTTGCCAAGAGGAGTTTCGACTTTGAATACTACCCCGGTGCTCCCAACATTTCCATTCCACTTTGACCTGCCAATCTACATTCGGGAATACAATTTAAAAAATTAAGAAAAATCATATATAATCATTTAAAAACGGAAAATGGAGGACAAACATTGACAAATGCCACAACAGTTGCATAAAAGTGAAAACAAGGTTTCAGCAAAAAGGGGTGAAAGGTAGATAAAGATTAGCCTCATTTCAGTAGTAGCATCATTTCAATTGAACAAAAGGTGATGTAAATTAGCTAAAAACTTAGTAGGCACTTAGTCAGATAGATATACCTCTAACCAAAACAAAATCAATAAAGCTTAAGTTAACCATTTTCGACGATCAGCGAGAATCTTCACATGCCACTCGTTTGTGTTTCTTTCAGAAACTTAGTGCATGTATGGTCACTGATTATTTTATAATCATTTCGAGTCAAACATACTTTTTACCCACATATTTCATATGACCCACAACTACTACCTACCTATTATCCACACACACCATAGGACTCACAGTTTATAATCACTTAATTTGTAACCATACATGCACTTATTGGTAATCCATACCCAAACTAAAAATGAATCTCAAGCAGTATACATTAGCATTTACGCACGAATCCACCTGATAATTTCTACAATAAAAATCTGTAGACCATAAGTGTAATTTCCTATCCATGATTCTGCTATTTATTGCAAAAAAAATTCTGGAATAGTATTAGAATGAATATTTGGATACAGTTTTTAATGCTTATGTAGAATCATAGAGATCAGGTTCCAATTGGTAGTGGTTCAAGATTGTCAGGAAATAAGCCATATATACTTGTCATTATGAAAAAATTTAAATCATCGTACGAGTCCATCAAAAGTTACCAACTGCAGAGTGGATGGATCTGACACAGATATCCATAAACAAGATAACCTAAGCCTCCATTTGGGAAGAATTTATAAATGGTTTAATTTATAAATAGATATAAATGAGTAGAGGATGAGTGGGTAGTACTTGTGAATCCATTGGAATGGGTGGCTGAAAATGAAGTTTGACCATTTGTAAATAATTTATAAATTTTGCCAATGGAGGCTAAATATACAAAGAACACAGTGTACCATGAAGAAGATGAAAAGGCCTTTTTGGTTCACTTTGTGGACAAGAATTTCAGTTTTCTTACTTTCTGATGGCACATAAAATTTTCGTCAAGGTTTGGGTAAAACAGTTTTAAGATGTATGCACTGATGTGTAAAGTAGAAGAAGTCTGAGACAAACAAGTCTGTAAAATCTGCAAGCCTTGTATATATGCATGTCTAGCCTTGGTGCCCGTACATGAAGGGAAAGGGATCAGAATCCATAAGAAAACAAGAAAACCCAGCCAGACATTGCTTCAAGTAAATTATTGTTGAAGATATGGAAAGATTGTAAAGAAAAATCTCTCAGATATTTTCCCAATTGTGTGTGATTATTTTTCTTTAATAGTTGATTATGTGATTATCACACAATCTTTCCTTTTAAAGTTATTTATAACCCTACAAATAGGGTCTTCTACTTTGTAATAGAAAACAAGTTTATTATATACAATTTATAATTTTCTAACAATTATATATGCCACTCAAAGTTAAAGTATCGTGTTCAAAGTGATATATCCAAATATTTTGCCAAGTTTCATTACATGAAAGCATATTACAGCATAAATCACAGCTTTTAAAGGGAACACAAATAACTTACAGATACTGATGCAAATGCAGAAGGATGTGTCACAAGAGAACAGCCGCAGATAAGACTCAACTCCTCCTTTATAGAATGGGTAAATTCCACCTGTGTCCCAGGGTTGCTGCCACCAAATGTAGGGCGCAAACTGACAATAATGTGAGAATAGACAAGGTTGGTAAAAGAAATGCCGAGGACAAGAATAAGAATAACTTGGAAAGAAGAGAGAACAAGAAGAGAGGTTTAGGAGGAAGATTGCAAAATTTATTAAATAATGTATCATGTATGTCTATTACAATCAAAAATCCCCTTTATACAGTATTCAATCTATGATTAACAAGGAAACTAAGGTTTCCTTTATAAGAAAACAAAATCAATTGCCTTAAAATCACTATTAAAGGCAATATCAATTAACGGCAAAAATACCTTTTAAGATTCTAATTAATTTAATTTCTTCTACACCTTGAATACACGTTCCATGTTGCATCAAAAAGATTTTATTGTGTGTATGCCACATATCATTCCCATACCACACACTAAAGGTGTGGTAGCAAATAAATGTCATTAACTTGAGGAGTGGAGATATGTTGCTTCTATTGTCTGGCCTAACCAACCCCAGCTGCCCAATTTTTAAAACAAAGAGAAATCACATAGAAGTGATGTTGTGAGTTGTACAATAGGTAACTATCTCTTGCGGTTCCAAGTGATAACAAAACTATTTAAATATTAAAATAGAATTGCATGCAATACTCGCGGTGCAAGTCTCAAATAAAGAAATAAATAGTAGCACCTGAACTGTATGGTTGGCCTTTCAATGAGACCAGTTCGCTTCCAAGCTAACGCCTGCTCCAGGCCCAAAGCAAAAGATTTATCGGGCCACTGCAATGTTGGTGTTATGCTCGTGCCCCACTTATTCTGTATACAATGCACAAGATACCCACTAAAGAACATTAGCTATTTGATATCCCCTAGCCAGAGAAAAGAAGTTTAAAGTATGAATTATTTCCATGAGGTTTTTCAATCTCTACAGCTCAACCTTGCACGAGAAGCTGAATTTCATCTCTCCTGGATATTGACCCTGCGCTTGAAGCAGACCCCCATAAAGGGGTAGAAATGCACTGGTGGACAGGCCCTCACCAGATACATAGGTGACCTGGCCATTTGGAAACTGCAAATCCATGAAAGACTGCATATATAGGAAAGAGAACGTGTTTCAGAAGCCAGTCCAACTTATATTGGCAGATTGAAAACGAGGCTAGCCAAGTGAATATTGAAAATTTAGATTGCAGCAATATGGTACGCTGGGCAGTGCGTCTAAAATCATTTATCATAAAGAAATAAGCAAAAGGACTACGATAACAAATATTAAGAATTCTGAAACTAAGCAGCATTCAGATATTTTATAATCATCAAACAGAACAGTTATTTGTGGCCTCTTCTCATTTTATTTGTATACAAAGAAGAAGGCACATACATGACAAAAAGGTCAAAGCATGGACTACAATTTTTTACAAGTCAAGGCAAGAAATTCCTGCATATCTCCTTTTCCTTTAAGCATATGCTTGGCAAGTGTTTATAAACGATCAAAAAACAATAAAACCAATTTTTATCCACACATTCCATGGGACCCAAAAGTACTACCCACTTATCCACCATTCATTTCTATATATTTATAAACTAAACTGTTATAAACATTTCTAAATGAGCTTTAATTGTTTATTTTCCCAACATTGACAGCGTATAAACAGTTCCCTCATAGAGAAATAACATTGCCCCTCTCAAGCTCAATCTCTCTATTATGCCTTCTATTTCTTTTGTTGACAGACAAGGAGTTACATAAGAGAAGTTAATTACATGATTACAGTATTGTATAAATTTTGCAATTGTTAGTGCTAATATATTTTCAAAGACAGCAAGTACAGATTTTCCGCAAGGTTCACTCAGAAATGTGTAAAAGTAATACAAGATTTATCAAGCAGTAGTAAGACCACCCAAAACAATTTAAAGTTCTATTTCACATCACATAGAACATCACACAGATGATGTAAATGATGGACTCGGACTTACACAGGCCAGTGGATTGAGGCATATCATAGACATTAACAGCCACCTTCTATGCTTTGACCATACAGCTGGACAAAGGGAATGCATTCCATTCTGTTCACATTAGAGAGAGTGAGACAGAGAGAGATGAGACAAAAAGATCTCAAATTTTGTCAAAGAAAATCGACCAGACAATATCACAAGTGTTGTGCATTGTATTACAGTAATTGGAAAAAAAAAGTAAAATAGATATTCTGCAGCTTGCACAGCAAATATATATAAAGTTTAGGCTGAAAAATATAGTTTTTTTGGGGGGTGATTATATTGCTAGAATTCTACCATTTACAGTTAGTATCTCTGATATGCCGGTACGTCCCATAGCCCATACGTTCTTAATTAGTAGTTAAAAACTGTCCCAACTATCATTAGCCCGAGTAGTGTTAGCCAAGAGAGCTGATTAATTACTTATTCTCACAGATTATCTCGTCATGTGTCCTTCGTAGGATTAGATACACAGCAGCCTACAATTAATTATGCAATAATAATATTATGTTTATTTCATTTCAAGGACAGAGTCAAACAGAATTTAAGATTGGTGTTATCAGATATGTGAATTTGCCTTACACTTGCAAGTGTGAAGTACCTTCTACTCTTTTTCTCATCTTTCTTCATTCCTGATATTCAAGTATTAGACTTCTCTCTTCCAACACAAAATCCAACAAAATATTTCTGGTTCTTTAAAAATATACTATTCATCAGAACTGTGATCTTTATTTCTGGATGTGGTCCGAGCCTCAAAAGCTTCAACCATAGTTGAACTATCTCGGACCAAGAAAGCCTATCTCTTTTATCAACTTTTCATCTGCAGAAAATTCCATAAATCTAAAACTACAGATTCAACAATATGGCGTATTGTAGCGGAGTATTCTTTCATACTTGTAGTGCATATGTCATAACCAAGTAACTAGCATGAGTGCTAAAAGCTAGCATGACAGCAATGACATCTGCAAAAAAAAAAAAAAACTTCAAGCCCATGGCCTGCCTTTACTCTCCTAAAATATTTACAGTAAGATTAACAAAGAAAAACCATTCCAGCATGCGTAATCTTTTCAAAATATTTCACCCTTTTTCCTATATTGAGCAATGTTAATGCCTACCCACTCACTTAACTAGGGACAATATCAGAGAAGCAAAGACCTCTATAAATAAGAGTTGAACTATTCACAATCATCCAATCAAATATACAATATCAGGACATCTGCGAATCCACATGGATTAGAGATACTACCTACGTATATTCATGCGCATCAATCGAGTATATATCCTGAGGATCATTCCCAGCCATCGTATTACACTCAAACATCATGGACAACAATGAGTGACACCTTTGAATTTGAAGTTTTAAGAAACCATATTTACCTCTTACGAGTCCATTAGCACTATTTTTAAACCATAGTAATCTCCAATTCTCTACGTATATCAATGTTTGTCTAAGGAGTGCCATATCCATTTTCCATTTGAACTTGGACATGACACCTCCAAGTCTGCCCTAAGGTTTCTGCAAACTTTTGGACCAATGAAATAGAAATCAGCTCAAATAGTAGGTTGTCCTTGTGTTTATTAGAATATGGGCGTGTTCGGTAGAGATTTAAATCGGATTAAAATTGAAAAACTAGCCATTATTGTTGACTTTTATTAGACGAGTGGGACCCAATAACGACTATATTTTCAATTTTAATTGGATTTTAATTCCTCCCAAATAAGCTCTAAATAAATTATTAATTTGTGATATATAACATATAGAGATACTGTGTTTGCTACCATGAAAAGAAGAGATGGCTTAGCGGCAAAAGGGACAGTTTTGTACCTCTGTAACCTTTTTAGGAGAACAATTTTTTTCTCTATCATGTATATCGCATTGGAGTCTTAAACATAACCTTTTCAACTCATGATTGGTCCATATAAGAATTTTCTTAACCAACAAGAGCACAAATATGGTGCATTGACAAAAATACACAAGATCACTCGTCCAGTACTCATGGATCACCCTTATCAAAGAAACTATACACAATGAACCAGTCCCCTCTTGCAATTTCTTTGCAGGGGAGATCATCTTAAACTTATTACTTAGGACCTCTTTGAGCCACACTTTTTTATGTAGAATGCATTTTGGAATAGTAGTTGACGGAGAATGTGTGGTTACAAATGAAGGAAAAGTTTTTGGATTATGTATAATATTATTTTATTAAAGAATGTGTAGTTGAAAATAAGAGACCGAAAAATGTATTTTGAAAAAAATGAGGACAAACAAGGTCTTAATATACAGAATCACAAGTAGTCAAGTACACCAACCTTAAAGTGGCACGAAACTGCAGCTTAGTACCTAATTATTAGCCCAATCTCATCAAAATATACTTCTAGTCTCAATATCACTGATCAACGAAAAAAATTATTTGTAACCAGTGTACTATCAAGTTTCTTAATTCACAAATGCATTACTAACACTTAACCAACCAGTTGTCCCGAGTATTTGATACTTCCTTAGCTGTTCGTTATTGACATCAGACTTTTGAGCAATTATATTAGATAAAAAATAAAAATAAAAACCCCATTAACCTTGATTCTAGCATAATCCAACATGTATGAATTTAGACACAATGGATACGTCCACAATTCAGTGTGCGGCATAAAACCCACAATTTCAATCAAACCCCTACTGTTCAAGTACGACATCCAGTACAAATGCATACTGAAGTCAAACTCTTTGAGCTACTTCCATCATCATTTTCCTTCATTAAGATGGAAAAGAATACCCAGTAAAAATGAGGATTTCCACATATAAACATAAAATGAATGCATAGAATGGGGATTTAAAGAAATTCCTTAACCTGGGTTTTGAGCCATGACTAGGGTTCTTTTGANTTCCAATATTTTAAATCACAACTTAGGATTGATCACATTTGCATTGAGCTGTAAGTTTGTCATACCTTCCTATCGTAGCCGTACCAAAGCAGGTGCTGCTTTGACAAATGAACAGGCAAAAGAAGTGTTGAATCACGAACAAAAAGTATTGGTCCAAGCTGGATAAGGAACAAGGATGAATTCTCATTTCCCGACGTTGAACTTCCTTGTGAGGCCTCTACTCTCCATAAATCTCCCCTAGCAACCAAAGAACTTTCCACATTCCTTGTTCCACAGTCATAGGTTGATGTGAAATTGATTATACCCTGCAATAGGGGAACTCAATTATCAAAGCCGTGAAAGAAAGAACTTAGAAAAAAGAAAAGAAAGGTTAACTTCATAACAAAATAAATTATAGCAGGCATAACTGTTTTAAAAGCAAAACTCACAAGAGAAGTCCACGAGAGCATATAATGTGATGAACATCAAAACAATCACATAACATCAATCATATATATTCATTTATTGAAGGATGTTTGAGAAGATAATTATTTATTATCTTTAAATCACTTGGCTGATCGTTCATAGGAAAGACAAGCTATGATAGCATTGTAGCAGATTAAAGTTCATAAAATAACAAGAATTATACTAGGTGTACATTCCTAGTGTACATTATGGATGACATTGTGTAATGTGTGAAAATTCATGCCATTGATTTGAATAAGTGTTGTTAAAATCAATGGCCAAAAGTACCGACACATCAAGAATGTCATCCATGACGTCAAACTTAGTGTACATGTAGCAAAATTGAAATAAAAATTCACCGAACTCGAGAAGTTAACATTGCAGAAATCTGTAGTTTCTTTATTCATACTGTCTTGAAAATGAGGAATAGATTACATTGACACCGCTGTTCTACAGAAACAACCTTTTGTTTGGGTTTATGCATGATGCAATCAATCATTAGTATATGCATAAAATAACTCACAGCCTCAAAAAACTACCTGTGATCGACCAAACTTTTTCAATGCCTTCAAGTTAACACCAAAATTCTCCTCCTCAGTCACCCCCTCCGGGACCTTATCATTTTCAGTGAACCCATAATCCCTAAACCCTTTCGCCAAGGATCCCAGATCCTCTTGCAGATGATTTATAGTCAAATCAACCCTCTGATTATTACTCTCGGTTTGCAATGACAAACCCGTGTTCTCATCATGCCAGAACGGCACAGGCAGCCGCCTAAAAAACTGCTGAACCACACCATTCAAACACGCCCCAAAATCAGCCCCAGCTTGTCCTATTCTGTTCCCAATATCAAAAATAGCCGACACACCATTAATCCCAGAATTATCTACCAGCAGCCCAAAGTCATTTTTCATGAAATTTTGAGCTGCAAACTCGACTTCAAATAGGTTTGGCGTTGGAGGGTTGGGCCACTGGAAAGCCGGTGGACTAATATGAGACTGAATTAAACCCGTAAAGCCCTGCGCAAGCCTATCGGCTAAGTCTTGGCCATGCCGCTGCACCTCCTCCCATGCTTCAAATGGTCTCTCCACGGACATCATTCGTGCGAACTTCCACTATCAAAAACCCTTAAATTTCACTCTAATCCCCAGTCAATATATTTCTATAAAATCGCAACTCAAAATGCCCAGAAGCTTCAAATCACTAGATCGGAAAGGAAACCCAAAAAGATTGATTTTTAACTTCAATATATGCACAAAAACCACGATTTCTCTGCTGCAAGAAAACTGATTCTTCAACCAATAACAGAACTGAGCTCACTGCTCACCAATCGAGATTCAGGGGAAAAAATTCCGATGATTGACTGTTTCTAAAAGAGAAGATAATAGTTCTTGAAACAACAGTAAATTAGAAATTCAAATTAATCGAAACCAAAAAATAAAAAGAAAAAGGAAAAAACAGAACTGGTCAAGGTTTAACGCAGAGAGAAAGGGTTTCGTTGGTGGGGTAAGTGGTGGGCCAGGGGAGAAGAAGATGAAGAAGGGGTGCGTAGTGCGCACAGCGTTTACTTTAACACCACGTTGATTGTAATCGTAATCCAGTGTCGCTATGGCCTATCAAAATAATTCCATTTCCCAACAAGTTATTTTCAGGGAAAATTTGTAACTTTGGTCCTCCATTTATTTATTTGGTAGCAAATTAGTCTATTTTCTTTAAAAATAACAAATTAATATCCAACTTTTATATAAATTTAAAATCAGTTCTTAATAGGTAAGAAACTTCATTAAGGCCCTATTTGGGAAGGATTATCAAAATTCTACAGTAAATCAATTCTCATTTTCAAACACACATTTTTTAATAAAATAATATTTTTCATCACATCAATAATTTTTTCATTCTTTTTCAACCTAACATTTTTTCAACCTAACATTTTCCGTCGAATCAAAGTTTAAAATCAATTCTTCCTCCACACGTTCCTATTTCAAACACACATTTTTTAATAAAATAATATTTTCTATCACATCAATAATTTTTTCTTCTTTTTCAACCACACGTTTCCCATCATATCACTATTCAAAATCAATTATTCCCCCAAAAATCCCTCCAAACACGCACTAAATTGTTTTTATCAAATTTTGAAAATATAGATGGTCTAAACTCAACAATGAAAGTAAAATGCAAAATAATATTAATTTTTAATAAAAAATAGTTAAGAGTACCAAATAAGTTATTTTATATTGTGTACTCACGTCACCTTATAATTTTATCTAGATAGTTGCATTGGATGACAAGACAGAATCGGAGCAACCCTCATCATCCCTGCCTTGTTGAGGATTTTCAAGATATAAGAGCCTGATGAAGATTAAAATACCAGCATTTACTTATTTTATGAATTTTTATTTTTTAAATATGATTTAAGTTTAAACTCATAAAAAATTAGGAGATGGGCGATAAATTTTTTCATCCCTAACCTTCTACATATGTCGTGAGTGCACACGGTGGAGGCGTAGAGGATAATTGTCACTTCTAACTCTCAACCAGACTATTAAGCTTCCGTTTGGCACCCATTTTTTCTCATTCTCATTATTTTTCCTTACATTTTAACCACACATAAATCTAAAAATTCTCCTTACATTTTAACCACACATTCTATCAATAAAATAATATTACACATAAATCTAAAAATTCTCCTTACATTTTAACCACACATTCTTCTATTAATCACTGTTCAAAAACTAATTTTTCTACTAAATGAGTGTCAAACACCCCCTAAAGTAACAATGGGGAATAATTGTGCAAATGTCTCGTAGCGCAAATTGCGACATTAGGGCTTGTGTGGGAGGGATTAAAATCAGATTAAAATTGAAAATATAACCGTTATTGTTGACTTTTATTAGACGAGTGGGGCCCAATAACGGCCATATTTTCAATTTTAATTGGCTTTTAATCCCTCCCGAACGGGGCATAAGTATCACTATTGTAACAAATACGTGCTATAATAGGCCGACACATGTGGGGTCCTCACCAATGAGATTCTTATCATCTAACTTGTGTGTACATTAAAATACTAATAATATATTAGAATTTTTGTGTGGGCCATTTTTGGAATTAAATTGACAGTTATAGATATAGCATCTGTATCTATCATTCTTTTTCATTACTTCTCTATCCTATTCTTTTT
>OU503055.2:19681758-19701580 GCA_912172775.2 Fraxinus pennsylvanica
CTGAAGAATCTATAAATGTTGACAGTAAGGAAAAGGGAAGAGCATAGGCTACAGATGTGCAACTCATTCTCAGATTCTCCGTTTTCGAATTTGAGAAGCTGTTCCAGACAGCACGTTTTCCATCAGCACAAATTTGAGACGCTCTTCCAGACAGAAAATGAAATGCATACGTCTGTGACATCGATATCTTCGTCTGTAAATTCCATAACTTGAAACCCCAAACTTTTCTTCTGTTCTGTTCGAGAGTAGTACGTCCCATACAAGCAATAAAGGGTTACATTTTCATCATAGGATGATAATCTTCAGTATGCTCCAGTTGACAGAAAATTGAAAAAGATAATTCGGTTAATTTAGAAATGCATGCTAAGAATTCACAATATAGTAACTCTTCATCCAACTTTAAGTATCAAAGATTAAGAAAAACTACATCATTTGCTTCGTTTTGATGACGGTGAAAAACTAGCACAACTAAACAAACCTACATACGAGAGAATGACAAATGGAACACTAGTTAATAAAACAAACCTACATATACGAGAGAAGTAAATGTTCCCCCACAGCTAACTGCTCAAACAAATCAAGCTCGATAAAAATGGGACCTAGGCTAATAGGACGGCATGTATCTTATCCATTGTGCAGGTAATGTGATGTGATCCTCTTACATCTAGGGTAAAAGCTTGGACCATGTATCAGAATTGCCTTCTCCGTTTTGAGTTAGTCCCATGCAGTTGAGGATAGTGTTGGAAGTTTCGCAAGGGAGACGAACTTATATCAGGCACAAATACAGCAGAATCAGGTGGGTTCTGGTAGGTTTTAGACCAGTGAAGCCCCGATAATGTAGGTGGAGAAAGGACTTGTGGCACCATAAAAAATGCATCTGGCACCTGTCCTAAACACTCATCGTCATCCAAGTCTCCAACTGCAGGTTGAAAACTTGAGGAGCAATCTGATCCTTGCTTCCCACTATCTGCCTGATAGGATTATCAAAATAGAAGACAGATTAATGTGGGTGCCGCGCTACTGCCATCTCAAGATCAAAGTCACAAAACAATTTGCAATTGAAGTATTTAATGCTGCTTCAAAACTTGATTAGTAATTTAGTATAGAAAATATTGTTCCACAGAAGGGAATATGCCAATGAATCAGCAGTATATCAATAATTCGTCACAATTATTGGTTGTTCATTCTCCACTCTTTACTTCAACTCAAAAAGTATTTTACTAACTCCATATCTCAAATTTGAATGGTCGTGACTGGTATTGTCCAAAAGAAAATTGACTCTGTATTCAGCGTATTATCTAGGTCTTCCTACCACAGCATCAAGATTTAGTGCCCAATCAAGTCCACACTAGACAAAACCATCTAATTATCACCGATCAAAATCCTTAACCAGTCCAGCGCCATCACTAACTCGAAGAAGTGATACTTAAAAATCAAACCATATACACGACCTAAATGTATATTTCCACTTTCCAAACCTACCTCGAACTGAAAATCAAAATCATGGAATTTAGGAGTAAATGCAGCTTCATATGAAATTCAACAACACGTGCAAGTGCATGGGCACAAATCCACGGGGAAGGGTGGCATGCATTTTCTTTGTTTCTTTTTCATTTTTTCCCTTTTGGTAGGGGAGCGGGATGGAGGGAGAGGACTTCAACCGTATCTTGAAATTGTTTCACTGAGACATTTGTTTCTTTTCATTTTCCTATTTCTGTAGGCTAGTTCGGCCCTTTCTTCAGATAAAGGAAATTCCAGATTTGTATATATCCCCATATGATGGAATGATGGAAAAGTCCATACATTATGTGCAAGTGTAATGAAGTAATTAATTTTTCCAATGTGGGAGATGGCTGAGTGGACTAAAGCATTTGATTGCTAATCTATTTTATGGGTTATTTCTACTGAAAGTTCGAATCTTTTGATGACAGCTTGATTTATGTTTCAAAAAAAATAAAAATCCAAATCTTAGTTAGGCGTGGGGATAAATACAATCTTCAGAAATTTGAAGATTACTGTGCACACCAAGGCCTGCACTTTGTGTTTATGGAATATTTGCAAGATAAAATCAAAGGACAATGAAAAATTAGAAGATGACCAACATAAATTGATGGAATTTACAACTCAAATCATACCTTGGATGAGCCATTATCCATGAAATTATAGTTCTGATTGAAATCACCAGGACAAAGAAAATCATCTAACTGCCATTGCGAAACTCCAGTTGCCGAGCCTCCAGCAGAAGATAACTTTGATGATACAAAACCATCACCACCATTGGCTTGGAGAGGTAAAGCTTTGACAAACTGACCTGTTGATGACACATGGGTTGTCCGTCTCTCTGTTTCTGACGTTTTCTCATTACAGTGGGAATTCCCCAAGGACATAGATGGACCAGGTTCTGCAGCTTCAAGGCCTACTTTAACTCCGGTAAGTAAAAACCTTTTGTGAGCAGACACCAAGGGGTTTACTGTGTGTATAGCAACATCACACTTCCTGCAAAGTAAAGCTCGATCCTCTAGACAAAAGAAATAACCAAATGTTTCCTGCACAAATGTAGGCAGGATATCAAATCCTTAATTAGCGAAATTAGACTTATGGGTTAAGTCTAAAAATATTACCACAATAGAACAAGATTAAGCTGGTGAAGCTCAAATTGAATGCCCACACATATGGTATCCAATGACATGAAAAAAACTGAAAGACCTTTCCTTGAAAATAAAAAATATATAAATTCTCAACCTTGAAAACCTTTTTCGGTTAACTAAATTAACTAAGGCCTACTTGAGAGCTTTAGGGTACCCTTTATGGAGCCTTTTCAAATTACCAGTTTTCAACGTTTATGAGGGGTCCAATTTTGAGTGATTTTTAGTGGCGATAATTCAAAAGTTCAACCCAAGATTCAGAGTTAATCCTCTAGGCAATTCTAAAAGATCGTTAAAAGAATAAAATTATAATTTTTTTCATGTAATAATTTTTTACTTATAAGCGATATGTTAATTATAAATAATAGTTTTACATATAAGTTAATTTTAACTTAAAAAGTGAAATATTTACTTATAATTAAATTTTCAAGTTATAAGTACGCTTTACTTAATTTTTATCTTATTATATTAGTATTATTTTTACTTTATTACTTCAGCCCTGATCAAGCATGGATTTTTTTAAATTTTTCGTAAACTATGCCATCCAAAAATTATCAAACGCAGGATTAATAACATAAAAAAAAAACCTCTCAAGCAGATCCTAAAGAAAATACGAAAACACTCGTACCGAGCTCATACCTGACAGATGTCACACTTGGGCAATTCATTGGCGGAGTTAGTGAGAAGAACCCTCTGGTGCTTTCTTGCGAGCTTGTTGGCGGCGTGAACTTTCTGATCACAATCCCGGCACAACGCCGCCTCGTCGGCGCAGCACAGTACAACCGCCTCCGCTACCTCACAAGCGTTGCACTGAATCTTCATCCTACCTCGATACACCTCCAATCTCGATCTTCCAAGGAGCTGATGTTGTAAAATCTATGTATATAGATAGCAGAATAGGGAATCCCCGGTGTGGGGCGGCGGACAAGAGGGTTTTAAATCGACAGCGTGGCTATATGAAGATATTTATTAGCTACTGAAGATTGAGAAAATAGAAAGGCGGTGAGCCACGAGTTATTCATGAGTCCTTAAGGAGTCGACTCGTTGAGATGACTCGTTTGGCTTGGTTTATAAATTGTTCCCAAAAAATTTGTATTTTTTATTCACATTTTTATGAATTTATAGGTATCATTAATTCATTTTCACTCACTTTTATTTATTTAATGAACTTAAATAGCGAGCCTATGAGAAGCATTTATAAACCGCTCAAATTATAAATAAATAAAAATGAGCGATAAATAAGTGAATATTACCTGTGAATTTTATCGAAATGTATGAAAAAAAATTTGATTTGAGGGTTTATGAACATAGGAAAGCATATTTGAGAAGTGTTTATAAACCATTTAAATTATAAATAAATTGAAATGAGTGATTAAAAATTTAATAATATTGTTAAGTTATCAAAATGTGTAAATAAAAAATGACATAAATGTTTATAAATAGTTTATAAACATAAGTCAAATATAGAAATGCTTTTTCTTGTTTTTTTTCAAAAAAATTCTTATCTATTTCTTTTCTTTTCTTTTAATAGAGGGAGAGCAAGTTAGAAGGACATGTATTTCGATTGGTTTTGTGGACATCCCATAATTTCAAGCTAGTAACCTCAGAAAGTGTTTGATGTATATTTTTCAGAATAAATTTAGTGGGAAATGTTCTTTTTCGAAGAATATGTGATCAAAACAAAAATTATGGTTCCGCGTGAAAATTTATTTTATTTCAAGAATGCACTTTTGAAAATACGTTTGGAGAAAAAAGAGTTTTAGAAAAACAGTGCCGAAAATGGCCTAAACATTAGAGGTTGTTTAATAATTATTATGAATTGTGTTACATAAACTTTTTAATAACTTTAAGCTATACCTAATAAGCACTTAACTTCTTATAAGCTAGTGCAGTATCATTCAACTAATAACTAGTACTGCCATAAATTAAAGGCTAGTATCTATACAAAAGGCTAAATTTAAACTATGCTATGGGTTGTAAGTAAAAATATCAATTATTGAATAAGTAGTAAAGTGATTAAATTGAATATATATGATTCTCACTATAAGAAACGTGTTTCTGCGAACCACACTTTACTAAGGGCAAACTAGTAATTGATGCGGTGCCTAGTTGATGTGGAAGGCTTGGCAAGCCCCAATTGTCCTTGTGTACATCACTTGGATTGTGCTAGTTGAGGAGCAATTTAGATTTTCTATTCTCCATCAATAGCCGGGATCTAATCTCTAGGCTTTATGATGGGAGAGAGTCTATCAGTTGAGATGATTTTGACTGTTTATATTTCTCTTGAGTTCGTCTTTTCCTTTCTCATGTATGAGTCTTTTGGTTATTCTTCTTCTTCTTCATCGATTTTCTACCCTTAATCCGTATTGTTGTTAAACTAGTGTTGTAACCCTAAGAAAATCGACCTGCTATGTGTTTTAGGCCATGTTATTTTGGCCAGTAAATCTCTAGATATTCAGGTTGGAGGGTTTGGTGTTCTTGATATAGATTATTATGGTATTTGTTGAGATCTTGTTAGATCTATGTCGAATGAGTGTTCTAACTTGGGTTGTTCATAATTGTACTCTCTTAATAGTTTTCTTGCACTAGTGATGGACTTTAACCTTTGAATTCCCTAGATTAGACTTGGTCGAACTGGGTGAACATTTTATCATGTTTGTACGGCTTTCGTGCATGCTTGGTTTTGATGTTTTTGTCATCAATATGTTATTTTGGCGTAATAATCCAACAAATCTAGTATCGGAGCCTCTTTTAAGGCTTCTTGATGTGAAATTTTCGATATCTGAGAGTGGTAATATTTTGTGTATTTTTCTGGATCTGTTTAGATCTTGAGTTTTTTAGAAAGTTTTAAAAAATATTTTTTCATATGTGTTCACGAAAATATGTTTCGAATTAAAATTACCGTAAGTGTACGTTTCGTTAACAAGTAATAAAATGAATTGAGACCAAGTATCGTCTCATGCCATATCGAGCTTAGTAGATAGTGGCTCTATATCAGTGTGGTTTAGCTCGTAATATCGTCAATCACTGTCGTGCTGAATCGAATCCACTTGCCTCTTACCCATGTTAAAAGGAATTTTAAGTGAATTGAATTTTTTGCATGAATCACCTGTTATTCTTTCTCATAGTCAAAGTGCTTTACTTATGAGTAAGAATCCAGTTTATCACGAAAGGTCTAAACACATTGAGGTGAAGTACCATTTCATAAGGGAAAAAGGTATCATCTGGTGATCTTATTCTTGAAAAAATTCATACTGATGTTAATTAATCTGATATGGGCACTAAAATACTGCTTGTGACTTAATTCAGATCATGTTTACCTCTCTTCCATATTGACACTGGTTAATCTTTTGTTGGTGTTTGGGCGATTATGTAGGGTAATTTACTGTCATGTGTAAGCAAGCAACTAGAGAGTGTGATTTGAGAACTAAGGTGAAGATTGTAAAAAATGTGTTTCTGCAAACCGCACTTTACTAAGGGCAAACTGGTAATTGATGTGCTGCTGAGTTGGATGTGGATGGCCTTAAGTGGCAATCCCCAATTGGCCTTGTGTACATCACTTGGATTGTGCTAGTTGAGGAAGCATCTGAACCATCTATTCTTCATCAATGACTGGGATCTAATCTCTTGGCTTTATGGTGTTTTAGGCCATGTTATTTTGGTCGGTAAATATGTAGATATTCAGGTTGGAGGGTTTGGTGTTCTTGATATAGATTATGGTATTTGAGGAGATCTTGTTAGATTTGTGTTGAAGAAGTTTCTGACTTGGGTTGTTCATACTTGTACTCTTTCTTGATAGTTTTCTTGCACTAGTGACAGACTTTTACTTATGAGTCGTCCAGATTAGGTTTCGTCGAACTGGGTAAACATTTGATAATGTTTTTACTGCTTTCGTGTGTGCTTGGTTTTGATGTTTTTGTCATCGATATGTTATTTTGGCATAATAACCCAACACTCATGAAGACAATTTAACTTATTGGTTAAATTGTACTAATTTTAATTTTACTTGACAAATCAATTTTTGAGCGTCTTTAAACTAAACTTAAATAAATAACAATAAAAAATAAGATAATATGAATCATTTGGGAAAAATTGAATTGATTAAAACACTAGAACTCACCTTTCACCAAGTTAATGACAATAATCATTCCCAGTAAAATGTGGAGTGATCTTAAATTATTCAATGCGATATGAAGTAATATTTCTTATATCTCTATGTAAATTCACAAATAATAAAAAAATGCATTAAACTAAAAAAAATTAATTCATTGACCACACAATTTCAAAGGTTATATATTTATCTTTTACACAAATTATAGTTGCTTGTTATCAGGAGCAAACTACATATCTATCATCTCTCGATGGTTCTCAAATTGTTTGAATCAAAAACGATATAATTCAATAAAAAATACTCAACCTAAAATTTAGATACTTATATTCGACATACAAAAGCATTAAGGGTCCGTTTAATTGCAAGAATGAAATTTGGGTGTAAAGAAAATGAATTCTATGAAATTGAATTGTGTAGAACTTGTTTTACTGAGAATTGTCAATTAATTGTGTTTGATTGATATAATTTTTCACCTGAAAAATATTGAAATTTTAGTATTCGTTTGACTTTATTTTTCATGGAAATTGTCTATTAAAGAGATATAATTTGTTACAATTGGAAATATAATTTGTTTCCATAGCAAAAAAAAAAAAAGCTGCCTAGAAAACCAATTCTCACCAAAGTTGTAGGTATTGATTTACCTAAAAAAGCAAGAAAATGTGGCAAACCAAGAAAATATGGAAAAGTTTTCCTATTAAACACTCTAAAAAATAGAAAATAGCAAAAAGTTTTCCATCTTCCATGAAAAACCTGCCCTATCAAACAGGGCCTGATTTAAACTTAGTTCATGCTTGGTCAATTAAAAAAGTTGATTAAAATATAAGTCAAAGTCCATAATTAATTTTAACTACACATTTAATATGATTCATCACTTTTGAACTACATATTCTATCAACTTTTATCAAAATTTACTAAAAATCTAATTTTTATATAAACCAAAGTGGAGCTTAATACCAAAATGCTCTATTTTAAACTTAGTTTGGCCCTTTTAGCTCTCTCCATTGACTACCAACCCTACTGGTTTTTACCTCCTTCATCTAAATTTGATGCGTGCTACATGGCCACAAGAGGACATGAACTCCAATTTCTCATTGACTCGAGCATCATTTTTCGACAAATAAATATATGATTTGGATGTTCAACTTTGATCTTTCAACAATTTATTATCTTTATTCAACAAATAAAGATAATGTGCTAGTGTTAATTCCAATTCATGGAAATCTTGGACGATTTCCCTGCCAAGAAACCAAAGAGATTTGACATAATGTTAATTGGAATCACTTTGGAAGACAGTTAAAAGGCAGATACATGCTAAACTGTTTGTTTCAATTGCAATAAGAAACCAAGTGGATCTAGTAATAGTGATACACCCTGTCTAAGGAACCATATGATACGGTGTCTCAAGAGATCAAATTATGATGTTTTTCAAATAATGTAACGATCCTGACCATATGCCCAAGTATTAACTCATATGTATTGTTCGTTTTGAGAGAACATATGCCTATACTTCTCACGACTTTATATCATATCTTCCAGGATTCAAACTTAAGACGGATATCCATCTTATGAGAGATGTAAGTTGATTCTTAGTAACAATTGAACAATTTAAAAAAAAAATTTTTGTCGGGGTGAGGTGAGGTGAGCTCTTCTAGTCTAGTAGTAAAAGACCCCAATGCATAGCTTTTAGGGTAATTTAGGATAAGATACTTTGAATCATAACAAGGCAAGAAATTTGTAAGTGTATGTCTACATCAACACACACGTATCCATTATCTTATAGGAAACAAATTGTCGACAAGAATTTTGCATGCATGAATAAAATCTTAATGAAAAATCAACAATCTTTATGTCAATATCTTCTAGATTATTGTGCTAAGATATCCTAATTGGTCCACAATTGTTGGATTTCGTTTGAATGTACTTCCACTTTGGGACTACTATGTAAAGTTTAAAAATGCATGCAAGTTTGTTCATTATGAGTGCAATACATTTGAAAGCTCCAATTATTTTTAAATTTATTTTGCCCCGTCAATCCCGTTAGCCTAGGTGATAGTGGACGGGTGTCCATTGCTACATAGATTAATGGTAATCATGACTGATAATAGATAACAGTACTCGATCAAAAAAATATAAGAGTACACGAGACAAGTTGATAGGAACGTAGCATATAGTTTATATATAGGTACGTCCATTTTATCGTGATCTTTGTGGAGCAAAAGTGAGAGTAAAGTATGAACGTGTAGCTAAAAATATGAAAGTGTTAAGGTCAATGGGCTTAATATCAAAAGTGGCTTTCCCTCAGGGCCACTGAGATGAGTATCCGGCCGCAAACTTTATAGTCTCGTGGAATTAGTCGAGGTGGCGCAAGCTGGTCCGGACATCCACGGTTATAAAAAAAAAAAATCAAAAGTGGAAAATGCAAATATTAGGACAAAAGCAATAAATGGATGAGACACGACAATCCCTCCTTACCTTTTTAGTGGAAAATATACACAGAATCCACATGCCTTTAGTCTTGAGACAATAAATGAAGGTACTCTACTTTATGCCTTGGGACTTTATAAATCACAATAATAATCATCGTCAACAAGAATTATTTATACTCTAATAAAATAAAATATATTTTTTTATATTATTTTTTATAAATGACTTTAAGTTTTGATAATCAGGAGAAAATCACGGTAGGTTAATAGTCTACTTAAAATCGTTATTATAAGGGTTTTTTGTCCCAAATAATTGATTACAGAACATAATCAACAGTAGCAACATGGAGTTACCGATCAATTATCTCAATAGTGGTAAAGAAACTTGTTTTACCGATCAAAATATCAAATATTGAATAGTAAAGTGATTAAATCGAATATAATTCTCACAAAGACCATTTAATTTATTGATTAAATCGTATTAATTTTAGTTTTACTTGACAAATCAATTATTGAGTATTTTTAAACTAAATTTAAATAAATAAAAATAAAAAGTAAGAATATGAATCATTTGGGAAAATTGAATTGATTAAAACGTTAGAACTCACATTTCACCAAGTTAATGACAATAATCATTCCAAGTAAAATGTGGAGTGATCTTAAATTATTCAACATAATATGAAGTAATATTTTGCCTTCTTTATCTAAATTTGATGCGTGCTACATGGCCGCAAGAGGACATGAACTCCAATCTCTCATTCATTCGAGTATCATTTTTGACAAGTAAATATATGATTTTAATGTTTTCACGGAGGAGAACATGAGTCAACGTTGATCTTTCAAAACAAAGGAATAAGTCCCTCTTAAAAATGTGTCAAAACGACCCCATATCGAGCACTATTTTCCAACAATTTATTGATCATGATTAGATCGTTCAATCTATTGTATTTCATTATTCATGAGGAAATCTTTTGAACTTCGTCGTTTCTTGATGCAGATAATGTGCTAATGTTAATTCCTAGTCATGGAAATCTTGGATGAGATCCCTGCCAAGAAGCCAAAGAGATTGATTTATGTGGTTTGGAATCACTTCAAAGGAGAGTTAAAAAGGCAGATACATGCTATGCTGTGTGTGTCAATTGCAAAAGAAACTAAGTGGATCTAGTAATAGCGGTACACCCCATCTAAGGAACCATTTGATTCAGCATCTCAAGAGATCAAATTTTGATGTTTCTCAAATAATTAACGATCTAGACCTCACAGTCGATCATAAACTCATATGTACTGTCGATTTTGAAAAAGAATCATCAATCTTACCTCCCACGACGTTTTATCTCATATTTCAAAATTTGAATTTAAGACATCTACCTTATAAGAGACGTAAGTTGATTCCTAGTAGAAATTGAGCAATTTTTATTTATTGTTAGGGGGAGGGTCAGGTGAGGTGAACTCTTCTAGAAAATGACCCCAGTGCATTGCATGTAGGGTAATTTAGGATAAGATACAAGGCAAGAAATTTGTAGGTGTACGTCTACATCAACACACACATATCCATTATCAAACAAATTGTCGACAAGAATTATGCATGCATGAATAAAATCTTAATGAAAAATCAATAATCATTATGTCAAAACAAATGGGGCCATTACGTAATTTCATTTTCCATATCTTCTCGATTATTGTACTAAGATATCCTAATTGGTCCAAATTTGTTGGATTTCTTTTGAGTATACTACCACGTTGTGACTAATACATGAAGTAGCCAATTAAAAATGCATGCAAGTTTGTTCTTTATGACTCTACAATACATTTGAAAGCTCCAATTATTTTTAAATTTATTTTACCAGCGTCGATCACGAGAGCCTAGGTGATAGTGGATGGGGTCCATTGCTGCATAGCTTAATGGTAATCATAACTAATAATAGATAGCGATGTCAAAAAATTTCGACTGCTCGGGCGGCCAGGGTTCGGCCCCAAAAAAGTTCGAGTCAGGCAGGCTCATGGCTCAGTGGCATCGAGTTGAAGCTTGAGTCGAGTCGAGCCCCATTTTGGGGGGACAGCTCGAGCCTGAGCTAGCACAGGCTTGTCACTAGCCCGTGTCACGAGCCGAGCCGAGCCGAGCCAAGCTGAGCTAAGCTGAGCTTTTATTTTTTTTAAGTTTAGATGTGTTTTTTTTTATGTATTAATATTTAGTTATTATTGATAATAAGTATAAATTGTACAAATTTTAAATACATTATGAAAAATTATAGATTTATAACGATTTTTTTTTTTAAAAAAAACACGAGCCGGCTCGACTCGTTAAGGCTCGAGCTGAAAGCTCGGGCCAAACCTCATTTTTTTGACCGAGCTTTTGTTCGGTTCGAACCCAAAAAAGCTCGGACTTGTTTTGTTCGAGCCGAGCCCGAGCCCGAGCCCGAGTTTTGAGTTTCGACTCGTAGCTTGACTCGGCTCCACTTAACTCGTTTACATGACTAATAATAAATAACATTACTTGATGAAACAATATAAGAGCATACGAGACAAGTTGATAGGAACATAGCATAGTTTATATAAAGGTACGTCCATTTTATCTTGATTTTTGTGGAGCAAAAGTGACAGTAAAGTACTAGCCAAAAATATATAAGTGTTATGCTCAATGGGCTTAATATCAAATGTGGAAGATGCCAATATTAGGATAGAAGCAATAAATAGATGAGACACGACAATCCCTCCTTACCTTTAGCTTTGATGTTTAGTGGAAAGTATACAAATAATCCACATGCCTTTAGTCTTGAGACAATAAATAAAGCTACTCTACAAATAATCCACATGCCTTTAGCCTTGGGACTTTATAAATCACAATAATAATTATCATCAACAAAAAATATTTATACTCTGATAAAGTAAAATATATTTTTCTCGAACATTGCTACTTGTACATAATAATATGTACATCAAGGTGTCCACCCCCTCACATGGGGGTGCGGCCCACTTGGAGATAATATTTTTTAGGATAATGCTAGAGGTACATAAGCATCTACATAAGGGTGTCCATAATATTGATGTGGCATGTGATCCCACTTTTAATTCAAATCTGACACTTACATATCAATGACCGATGATTGCCACATCAGCATTATGGACACCCATATGTAGATACTTATGTACCTCTAGCATTATCCTATTTTTTATTTAAGTGGGTCCAACCCTCATGTGAGAGGGTGGATATCTTGATATACATATTATTATGTACAAGTAGACAATTCCATTTGCTCTATTATTCTTTATAAATGACTTTAAGTTATGATAATCACAAGAAAGTCATGGTAGGTTAATAGTCTACTTAAAATTGTTACTACAGGGGTTTCTTGTCACAAATAGTTGATTACAGAACAGAACCAACGATAGCAACATAGAGTTACTGATCAATTATCTCAACAATGGTAAAGAAACTTATTTTTCTTCATGAGTGAACACAGTTCCACGATATCTTTCCATATAGAAGTAAAACACTTCATAACCAGGCTTTCCGCGAGCCTCCATTCGAATTATGTTTAGGGGTTTTTTTAGCTTTAGCCAAAATCTAGAAATATTTAAATTTATCGAGAATATGCTTTTCTTTGCGTGTCGACAAATAGAATAGAACAATCACAAAATTCACAAGTTGGATGGTGGTAGGATTGAAAGGACATGCTTTTTTTTTTTTAAGAGGTAAAAACATCCAACTTTTTTCTTTGGACATGATATTGGCTAGGTTTGGTTTCCAGCAATTTAAATATGTCATCTCATGTGACAGCAAAAAATCGACAAAATTATTTTATATGAGATACTATCAGACAGTTTCCGTGAATAAAATCCTACTTTTTTTTTAGCTAACGAAAAAGTAGATTTTGCTCTCAGTTTTTTTATCCTAAAAGAAATAAAAAATGTTGACTGATATTTGGCCATTCATTTGTTCATCTAAACTATTAAATTATTGAATAAAGCTATTAAATTGATAATTATTTTGTTTCCTTAATATTATTTAATATTAATTAATTCGCCTTAACAAACATACCCAAAATGAATCCACTAACATCCTCTATAAACCTAACCTATTTCTTACTACATTTTGTCACAATTTCAAACTTTTATTTTTTAATACTTATTTAATTGGTTTTTAGTTTAATATAATATTTTCTCCGTCGATAATCCTTAAAGAAACATGGATTCAACACAAATCTTATTAAGATTTTAACATTTTAAAAATAATTTACAGAATGTGTTATTGAATCCAAAATTCATCTGAAGTTAAGAAAAACAAACGATATAGCGTTTCAACTTGAATAACAATAACAATATTAAGTTTCTGAATACAAATGAGAACTAGAATAAGAAAACAAGTGAATAGAAACCCATCTCGAAAACCTACGAGGGTCGATTTTAAATTATCAATAATAATTTTTTTAATAAATTTTGTTCAAGAAAATGAAAAAAAATATTCAAAAGCAAGAGGAACAAATTCCCTCCAAATGATTGGGTAACAAAGCTCCCGCCAGCTTTCCTCACAATTGTTGCATCAGCAACTTATATTAAAGCATTCCCATTTACATTGTCTGCCAAAAATTCCCTTCACCGATTCCCCTTCTCTTTCCTCTCTCTAAGATACATACAACATTTACATATATGTGTGTGTAAAGCTGTTACTGTACGTGCAAGCCTCTCCTTTTTGATTCACTTTCTTCTCGAGAATCCTGTCTTTGGCCGAAATGTACTACCGGAGCGTGTAATTGACATCCAATTTTCAGAAATTTACTGGTCAGTTCTCTATAAAGTTACTGAATTTCTTGTTATACAGAGTGATTGATTGAGTTTTGAAATATTTTGTTTTAGAATTCCAGTTTAGAACTCTGTATGTGAATGTCTGATTTCAGTAATAAACAGAGATCTCCAAAATAATTTCAGCAACTAATGAAGTGATATTGCGTTTATGACTCAAAAGTAAACAGTAAGAAATATTTTAGGCCAAAGAAGGCAATGTTTCTTCTTTTTTTTTTTGCAGGGGTGAATTTGGTTCTGGTGTTGTGTTTTAAATTCGAATTAAGAAATGTAACATCGGTTCGTTAAGGTTAGAAATTGTGTACGTATCCTCGACCGAGTGTAGAAGAACTATAAGATGTTGATATTCTAAACTTCAGCTCCATGTCTCACTGCGTGTCAAGCTGTATAGGCGGGAAAACAAAGGAATATTCAGCAGATTTCTTTACAATGAGAATTAGACGCGCTCATATCCCCATCTGCTTTGGGATGCTGTTTGATTTGGGTGGCTGGTAACCAACCTAGATCAATCGGTTTCCCAACAACAATAAAAAAACTAAAAGCCGCGGTCCAAAAAAAGGTTCTTTCTTTTGATTGTAGTGAGTCGATAGCATATTTGATGAAGATTTGAGGGACCGCATCTGGTTAATAATAGTCCTTAATCAGGGTGATCCGCGTTTGCAGTTGTGAGCTTAGAAATCGGGGTGACCTCGATTAAGTGTATTTGTTCGGTTTTTCTGTGGAGATGTTATATGGTCCGTTTGATTGCAAGAATGGAATTTGATGGAAAGAAAATGAATTCCAGTTAATTGGATTGCCTATAACTTGTTTTATTGAGACTTGTCAATTAATTGTGTTTGATTGATATAATTTTTCATTTGAAAAATATTGAAATTTTGGATCTTTTGATATTCGTTTGACTTTATTTTTCATGGAAATTGTCTATTAAAAGGATAAGATTTGTTACATTTAGGGATAAAATTTGCTTCCATTGCCAAAAAAATTTAAAAATAAAAATTGCCTAAAAAAGCTTTTCCCACCAAACTCATAGGAAAAGTTTTTCCTCACAAACCAAGAAAATGTGGAAAACCAATTCCATGAAAAATGTAGTCAATCAAACATGCAAAAAGGTGGAAATGAAATTTAATTTACATCTTCCATGGAAAAGAAAGTCAAATCAAACAGGGCCTTAGTAGTTTTACGGCATCTTGCAATTGTAGGATTCGTTTCGCTTCAATCATATTTGAAGCTTTATGAGATTTAAGATTTGATCTATTGGCAAGATGAACATCGTACTAGACTTAATGGGAGTTTGAGTTATATGTCAAATATGAACTCGATACTTGATTCGAGAAGTGGGCAAAAGGAACCCAAAAAATAAGACACTTTTTATATGAATTGGTGCTTAAAGAAATCAACCAAAGAAGGTAATAGTTGAGGTTAAGATGAAGCTAATAGTTGTAATCAAACAAATTTATGGAAGTTTACATAAGAATTCACATTTAAACAAAGTCTTTTTTCCACGGGATTGGTTCCTTTATCGTTCTTACTTTTTAAAGTTCGTACCTTTCCTCAAAATCTAAAACTGACTGAGATTGATTGCCTAGCCTACAATGCCAGTTATCCTTCGAGCTTTTAACTCCTAGCTTGGCAGTAAAACACTGAATTTTATTTGACATGCTCTTGTGTCCAGAGATGGGATATAATCCATGCTTAGCTTGACCTTGAAGTAGAATTATGTCCGTCTTGTTCTCCTTTATACAAAAAAAAATCACCAGTTAATATAAAATAGCAGTTATTATCAAGACAAAATTTGCTTATAGATAAAAGGATAGCCGAAGCATCAGGACAATAAAGTATATTGGTAAGCTGAAAAATAGATTTCCCGTGGAAAGCAAGGTATTTCCAGTGTGTTTGATGTTCAAACATGTATCATTACCCATAGTGACAATGTCACCACTTTCAAAAGGCTGTTGATGGTTGAGATTTGAGGCATTAGCAGTAATGTGAGCATTGGCCCTGCTGTCAGCATACCAAACCTGATGATCAAAAGTTGTATTTGCTTCGGATGCCTATGGCTGCGAGGTCAGTTGGAAGGTGCTGACCTTGATATGAGAAGTCAAATCGATGGTAGCAATCCAAGGCAGTGTGCCCTGCTTTTCCACAAATTTGACAAATAGGTCTAGAATTGGAAGAACCAGTAAGCTATGGTGGTTGAGCAGATATATGTGTCATTTTGTCATGAGTAGGAGTCACATAAGAAAGTTTGGGATTTGTAACTTGCTGTTTGGATTTTTTGAGAAAAGTTAGAAGTTTGGCCTTGGAGGCAACAAATGCAATATGAAAACTGGGTGGTGGAGCATGCTGGACATCAAGGTGTCAAAGCTTAGTAATTCAGCTTGAAAGTCATCGAATGAGAATTCTTTATCAAGAGATGCAAAGTTGAAAGAAGTTATAAATGGTGTGAAGCTTGGATTTAAACCTCTAATAATATGGCTGATCAGCTCCTAATCGTCCACTGATTTTCTTGTAGCAGCTAATTGATCAGCCAAGCTCTTTGCTTCTTCAAGATTATCGGTGCAGCTCTTGGATCCTTGAGTGATGGTCTGAAGTTGCCTTTTGAGTAAGGCAATGCGAGACCTAGATGTTGAAGAAAATCTAGTCTATATATAATCCTAGACCTGTTTAGAAGTCTTTAGACTATAAAGACTAGCAACAATCTTCTCCGAGATTAATGCAAGCAGCCAGTTGAGGACGCAGTTAAAGACTAGCATATGCTGGATTGGGAGCGTTATCTAAGAGTTTTTTCACAGGAACCTCCACAGTTCCATCCACAAAACCAATAAGGTCATGACTCCTCAGAAAAACAGTAATATGGATGCTCCAGGGCATGAAGTTTGGACCATCAAGTTTGTGGGATATTGGGTGAGAATTTGTTTGAATGGAAGGGTATGATGTCTGTAGTGTCTGTATTGTTTCAACAGAGGTGGAAGATGAATCATTCATGGTGAAAGTGTATGCGGAAGCGTTAGGTTGAGGATCAGGCGTTTACCTATTTTGCTCTAATACCATGTAAAAATAAATAGAAAGTATATAAACAAGGAAACCTTGTGACTTGAATAGCTGGCTTAATTGCCAAGGCTGTGTATCACATTTGTATTTATAGAGGAAGAACTAACAAGATTACAGAGTCCTAATGAGAGAAATAAGAAGATATATATCTAGTAACTAGAGATTACATAATCTACATTTGAATTGATACATATGAATCTAAATTAGTTAGTTGTAGATAGAGTTTCGAAACTGCAAAATAAACTAACCAACAGCTGAAGATTTATCTCTAGCAATGGAGATATCATATAGGATAATACAAATCTTTTCAAAAAAGGCACGTTCACACAGAACAACAGATTAACACCAAGTTAATCAATCAAGCGGCCAATAGCATGCAACAAATGCATAAATGACCTCATGAAAGATCTCACGCCACATTTATCATATCTCATTCTGTGTTGCTTATACCTCGAGAACACATATCTCACCTCATCACCCACCATACTCACTAGACCGATCACTCAACTCATGTTTAACTGGTAGACCCCTATAGATCCTAAGTTCTTGGAATAATCCTCTATTACTACATTACTTTTCCCAATCTAAGTGGATAATGAGTTTCCACCTAATAGAAGTGATATCAGTGCCTCTCTTACACTCCATCTGGTCAGGGTTTCTTCATAGATAAATGATTCCAACATTTAATTATCTCACCACTCATGATCCAAATCTCATACTCCACATCCCCGGTATAAACCACCAATGTACCCCTAGATATTTATACTACATCTCACCAATAGACATACAACACACTGTCAATGTATTTTAACCCACACTATGTATGCAAACAATTACACCAAGTAATTAAATTGCTCTTAAATTCATGTAAATATACATATCAAACACATTGAAATGCACATATAACCATGCAACAGAATTAAGCAAACACAAACATGTATAAATGATTACACACAGATGCACATGCAGTAACTAAGTTTACTATCAATAAACCTCACTAAGGTCATCACTTGACACTATAACCACATTCGTCTCATCTTACCCTTCTGCTTATCCTTCTTCCTAGGACAATCCCTCACAAAGCATTCAGATTTACCATAGTTGTAACACTACTTACTATCAGACTTGTTCCTAAACCCTAAACCATTTTTTTTACCATCCTCATCACTCGAGTCACTACTCAAATCACTACTGTCTTGAAATCTACCCCAATTCATTTGCTTAAACTTTATTCTACTCCTTATCATATGTAACTCACCACTTCTCTTATCATCTTTTTTAACCTTAATCTATATCTCCTTATTCTTAAGGGAATCTATGACAATCATAGTCAAAGTCTCCCTACTATACTTAATTGCATTCTTAACTTCTCAATATGAATCAGACATAGAATGAAGCAAAATAATGGCCTTATACATTTCAGACACCTTTTCATTATAGTTAAGTTTGTTGAAAATATTCAAATTGTTATCAAGTTCCTTTGAATGATCCACTTTAAAACTAAAAAATCTTTCAAGTAAGTACAGCTTATTAGGAGTAGACTCAAACAAATATAAGTATTTTTGCTAAAGTTCTTTTGTAAAATTAAGTTTTTCAAATTTTCTCAAAACAGTATCATATATGTGTAAAATAATTGAAGTGTAAACAAGTTCATCATATTCTTCCTTTTGTACTTCCGTCAAATTTGTAGGAAATTTGTCATCTATAACTTTTGAAACTTTTTGTTGAACTAAAATATCCTTCATCTTTTGTTATCAAATTGAAAAATCTCATTTCCCATTGAAAATTTCAACTTCGAAATATGAAGACATTTTGCAAAAACAGAACAATTAAAGTGCACAAATATGTCACACAAAATAATCCTAAGGCCACAGAAGACACCGTTCTAGATTCTCAAGGTATCAAGAGAATGTTCAAACGGATCAAGTATAAGTGTTCTAACAGAATAATCAATGTAACACAAATGCATGCCAACAAAAATTCAAATTTACACGTAATACATTCTCACATAGTGACTAAACAAACAAAAACAATTACCAATTTGCAGTCAAAATTCAATGCTTCAAATTTGGAAAATAGTTCATAAATTTCTAGCACAAGCAATGTTACCCCACTTGGTAACCCCAATCCTAATGTCACCTCACATGACGAGGCGTTAATGCTGGAGACTTCGCTATATAACCTGAAAAGAAAACTATCAACACCAAAATATCAAGAAAAATGTCAAGAACAAATTGCCTGGAGATACCGTGGTCGGAAAGTCCTTCACGCACCCTCACGCACCGCTCACGCTCTCTGCGTGTGGTCGCCACGCGCCACCGTCGGTGACACGCACCTTACTGTCGGAATCGCCTCCACACGCACGTTACGCCATTGATCTTCATTTGTCCAACAGGTCTCTGGATTGGTCGGAAATCACGAAAACATGTTCGGTTATTAGGTAGTTTTTTTATAGTTTTTCGATATGTTTTTCTACTTCGTTTCTGTTGCTTTTCTGATCGATTTTTGGTTAGTTTCTGGAGCCAAATCCACCCCCTTAAAGCTCTGATATCAATTGTCGTGGAAGCTTGTTCCAAGGGTCATCAAAACGGTATTTTTCGGGCTCAATTTCATGTTAAATTTCTCTACCAAATAAACAATTCAAAAGGTTCCAACCCACAACCAAAAATTGAAGGAAGAAGACACCGATTTTTGGAACTCAATGCAACCGATTTTTCTCTCTCAAAATGCAGTCGCGTTTTTCTCATTTCACAACACAAATCACGCACAAAACAGTTAGGGCAAATACACCA
>OU503055.2:19701680-19738138 GCA_912172775.2 Fraxinus pennsylvanica
GTTAATAATAGTCCTTAATCAGGGTGATCCGCGTTCGCAGTTGTGAGCTTAGAAATCAGGCTGACCTCGATTAAGTGTATTTGTTCGATTTTTTCTGTGGAAATGTTATAGGGTCCGTTTGATTGCAAGAATGGAATTTGGTGGAAAGAAAATGAATTCTAGTGAATTGAATTGCCTATAACTTGTTTTACTGTGAATTGTCAATTAATTGTGTTTGATTGATATAATTTTTCGCCTGAAAAATATTGAAATTTTGGATCTTTTGATATTCGTTTGGTTTTGTTTTTTCATGGAAATTGTCTATTAAAAGGATAAGATTTGTTACATTTGGGGGATATAATTTGTTTCCATTGCCAAAAAAATTTAAAAAAAAAATTGCCTAAAAAAGCTTTTCCCACCAAACTCATGGGAAAAGTTTTTCCTCACAAACCAAGAAAATGTGGAAAACCAATTCCATGAAAAATTTAGTCAATCAAACATGCAAAAAGGTGGAAATAAAATTTAATTTCCATCTTCCGTGGAAAAGAAAGCCAAATCAAACAGGGCCTTAGTAGTTTTACGACATCTTGCAGTCGTAGGATTCGTTTTGCTTCAATCATATTTGAAGCTTTATGAGATTTAAGATTTGATCTATTAGCAAGATGAACATCGTACTAGACTTAATGGGAGTTTAAGTTATATGTCAAATATGAACTCGATACTTGATTCGAGAAGAGGGCAAAAAGAACCCAAAAAATAAGACACTTTTTTATATGAATTGGTGCTTAAAGAAATCAACCAAAGAAGGTAATAGTTGAGGTTAAGATGAAGCTAATAGTTGTAATCAAACAAATTAATGGAAGTTTACATAAGAATTCACATTTAAACAAAGTCTTTTTTCCACGGGATTGGTTCCTTTATCGTTCTTACTTTTTAAAGTTCGTACCTTTCCTCAAAATCTAAAACTGACTGAGATGGATTGCCTAGCCTACAATGCCAGTTATCCATCGAGCTTTTAACTCCTAGCTTGGCAGTAAAACACTGAATTTTATTTGACATGCTCTTGTGTCTAGAGATGGGATATAATCCATGCTTAGCCTGACCTTGAAGTAGAATTATGTCCGTCTTGTTCTCCTTTATACAAAAAAAATCACCAGCTAATATAAAATAGCAGTTATTATCAAGACAAAATTTGTTTATAGATAAAAGGATAGCTGAAGCATCAGGACAATGAAGTATATTGGTAAGCTGAAAAATAGATTTCCCCGTGGAAAACAAGGTATTTCCAGTGTGTTTGATGTTCAAACATGTATCATTATCCACAGTGACAATGTTACCACCTTCAAAAGGCTGTTGATGATTGAGATTTGAGGCATTAGCAGTAATGTGAGCATTGGCCCTTCTGTCAGCATACCAAACCTGATGATCAAAAGCTGTATTTGCTTCGGATGCCTATGGCTGTAAGGTCAGCTGGAGGGTGCTGACCTTGATATGAGAAGTCAAATCGATGGTAGCAATCCAAGGCAGTGTGCCCTGCCTTTCCACAAATTTGACAAACGGGTCTAGAATTGGAAGAACCAGTAAGCTATGGTGGTTGAGCAGATATATGTGTCCTTTCGTCATGAGTAGGGTCACATAAGAAGGTTTGGGATTTGTAACTTGCTGTTTGGATTTTTTGAGAAAAGTTGGAAGTTTGGCCTTGGAGGCAGGAAATGCAATATGAGAACTAGGTGGTGGAGCATGCTGGACATCAAATAAGGTGTCAAAGCTCAGTAATTCAGCTTGAAAGTCATCGAATGAGAGTTCCTTATCACGAGATGCAAAGTTGAAAGAAGTTATAAATGGTGTGAAGCTTGGATTTAAACCTCCAATAATATGGCTGATCAGCTCCTGATCTTCCACTGATTTTCTTGTAGCAGCTAATTGATCAGCCAAGTTCTTTGCTTCTTCAAGATTATCGGTGCAGCTCTTGGATCCTTGAGTGATGGTCTGAAGTTGCCTTTTGAGTAAGGCAATGCGAGACCTAGATGTTGAAGAAAATCTAGTCTGTAGATAATCCCAGACCTGCTTAGAAGTCTTTAGACTATAAAGACTAGCAACAATCTTCTCCGAGAATGATGCAAGCAGCCAGTTGAGGACTCAGTTGTCCTTCCCGTACCATACTGCATATGCTGGATTGGGAGCATCATCTGAGAGTTTTTTCGCAGGAACCTCCACAGTTCCATCCACGAAACCAATAAGGTCATGACTCCTCAGAAAAACAGTAATATGGATGCTCCAGGGCATGAAGTTTGGACCATCAAGTTTGTGGGATATTGGGTGAGAATTTGTTTGAATGGAAGGGTATGATGTCTATAGTGTCTGTATTGTTTCAACAGAGGTGGAAGATGAATCATTCATGGTGAAAGTGTATGCAGAAGTGTTAGGTTGAGGATCAAGCGTTTACCTATTTTGCTCTAATACCATGTAAAAATAAATAGAAAGTATATAAACAAGGAAACCTTGTGACTTGAATAGCTGGCTCAATTGCCAAGGCTGTGTATTACATTTGTATTTATAGAGGAAGAAATAACAAGATTACAGAGTCCTAATGAGAGAAATAAGAAGATATATATCTAGTAACTAGAGATTACATAATCTACATTTGAATTGATACATATGAATCTAAATTAGTTAGTTGTAGATAGAGTTTTGAAGCTGCAAAATAAACTAACTAACAGCTGAAGATTTATCTCTAGCAATGGAGATATCATATAGGATAATATCGAAACTGAAACACTTACCATACTTGCTTCATATACTCACCAAGGTTAAGATCAATAACACCCAAGTAGAAGCAGATAATTACAGCAATCAATCAAGAGCAAATAAACATGCGATGGAGATATCATATAGGATAATACAGATCTTTTCAAAAAAGGCACATTCACACAGAACAACAGATTAACACCAAGTTAATCAATCAAGCGGCCAATAGCATGCAACAAATGCATAAATGACCTCATGAACATATCTCACCACATTTATCATATCTCATTCTGTGTTGCTTACACCTCGAAAACACATATCTCATCTCATCACCCACCATACTCACTAGACCGATCACTCAACTCATGTTTAACTGGTAGACCCCTATAGATCCTAAGTTCTTGGAATAATCCTCTATTACTACATCACTTCTCCCAATCTAAGTGGATAATGAGTTTCCACCTAATAGAAGTGATATAAGTGTCTCTCTCACACTCCATCTGGTCAGGGTTTCTTCATAGATAAACGATTCCAACATTTAATTATCTCACCACTCGTTATCCAAATTTCATACTCTACATCCTCAGTATAAACCACCAATGTACCCCTAGATATTTATACTACATCTCACCAATAGACATACAACACGCTGTCAATGTATTTTAACCCACAATATGCATGCAAACAATTACACCAACTAATTAAATTGTTTTCAAATTCATATAAATACACATATCAAATACATTGAAATGAACATATAACCATGCAACAGAATTAAGTAAACACAAACATGTATAAATGATTACACACAGATGCACAGGCAGTAACTAAGTTTACTATCAATAAACCTCACTAAGGTCATCACTTGACCCTATAACCACATTCGTCTCATCTTACCCTTTTGCTTATCCTTCTTCCTGAGACAATCCCTCACAAAGCATTCAGATTTACCATAGTTGTAACACTACTTACTACCAGACTTGTTCCAAAACCTTAAATCATTTTTTTTACCATCCTCATCACTCGAGTCACTACTCAAATCACTACTGTCTTGAAATCTACCCCAATTCATTTGCGTAAACTTTATTCTACTCCTTATCATATGTAATTCACCACTTCTCTTATCATCTTTTTTAACCTTAATCTCTATCTCCTTATTATTAAGGGAATCTATGACAATTTTAGTTAAAGTCTCCCTACTATACTTAATTGCATTCTTAACTTTTCTATATGAATCAGACATAGAATTAAGTAAAATAATGGTCTTATACGTTTCAGACACCTTTTCATTATAGTTAAGTTTGTTGAAAATATTCAAATTGTCATCAAGTTCCTTTGAATGATCCATTTTAAAACTAAAAATCTTTCAAGTAAGTACAGCTTATTAGGAGTAGACTCAAGCAAATATAAGTATTTTTGCTAAAGTTCTTTTGTAAAATTAAGTTTTTCAAATTTTCTCAAAACAGTATCATATATGTGTAAAATAATTGAAGTGTAAGCAAGTTCATCATATTCTTCCTTTTGTGCTTTCGTCAAATTTGTAGGAAATTTATCATCTATAACTTTTGAAACTTTTTGTTGAACTAAAATATTCTTCATCTTTTGTTACCAAATTGAAAAATCTCATTTCCCATTGAAAGTTTCAACTTCGAAATATGAAGACATTTTGCAAAAAAGAACAATCAAAGTGTACAAATATGTCACACAAAATAATCCTAAGGCCACAGAAGACACCGTTCTAGATTCTTAGGGTTTCGTGAGACTCAAGATCTCAGTATCAAGAGAATGTTCAAACGGATCAAGTGTTCCAACAGAATAATCAATGCAACACGAATGCATGCCAACACAAATTCAAATTTACACGCAATACATTCTCACATAGTGCCTAAACAAACAAAAACAATTACCAATTTGCAGTCAAAATTCAATGCTTCAAATTTGGCAAATAGTTCATAAATTTCTAGCACAAGCAATGTTACCCCACTTGGTAACCCCAATCCTAATGTTACCTTACATGACGAAGCGTTAATGCTGGAGACTTCGCTATATAACTTGAACAGAAAACTATCAACAACAAAATATCAAGAAAAATGTCAAGAACAAATTGCCTGGAGACACCGTGGTCGGAAAGTCCTTCACGCACCCTTACACACCGCTCACACTCTTTGTGTGTGGTCACCACGCGCCACCGCTTGTGACACGCGCCTTACTGTCGGAATCGCCTCCACATGTACATTACGCCATTGATCTTCATTTGTCCAACAGGTCTCTGGATTGGCCGGAAATCACGAAAACATGTTCGGTTTTTAGGCAGTTTTTTTTTATAGTTTTTCGATCTGTTTTTCTACTCCGTTTCTGTTGCTTTTCTGATCGATTTTTGGTTAGTTTTTGGAGCCAAATCCATCACCTTAAAGCTCTGATATCAATTGTCGTGGAAGTATGCTCCAAGTGTCATCAAAACGGTATTTTTCGGGCTCAGTTTCATGTTAAATTTCTCTACCAAACAAACAATTCAAATTGTTCCAACCCACAACCAAAAATTGAAGGAAGAAGACACCGATTTTCGGAACTCAATGCAACCGATTTTTCTCTCTCAAATTAATGCAGTCGCGTTTTTCTCCTTTCACAACACAAATCACACACAAAACAGTTAGGGCAAATACACCATATATATATATATATATGTTAGGTTAGACTTTAGTTGGACCAATAAAAAGTCAAGATTCAAAGTCATCCAAGAAGTAATATATACGAGTCATGTGCAACATTAATTATTTAAGTTACTTCCTACGACCCACGTTGTTTTCGAGTTGAACTTTTGAACTTGGTTGTTTGTAACTATTTAATCCAACATTTACATCATAACTCGAAATTCATTGAATATCAAAATCCAGCAAATATTCCTAGATTTTTCGAATGTCGGTACTACAATTTAGTGTCAGCAGGTTAAAATCACGTTCGGCCGACACAATAGATATTTTTTCTCCAGCTAGTAAGTTAAATGATGAAGAATTATTTCCTTCACTGGACCCAGACTGACTTGTCCTATGAGTCTCTATGAAAACAGGCACTCTGGATATTGTCTTTTACTCTGCTGCAATTTCTATGTTGCTATTGCATGGTGTTATTACACACCATATGTTTCTCCACTTGCCTCTTTTTGACAGAGAAGAACAAGACAACATGCGGATCTTTTTTGTCCCTTGCATTGTTCTCACTTGGCCTACTACATCTTCAAAGCAAATCTTTGGGATTAAGATATTTTCGCAAGAAAATCACTTATGATCTTGATTCTATATTAAAATCACGTGCTATATTATGACCCTAGTTGAGTTTGACAAAAAACTAGATTTTTTGATATTTTGATAAAAGTTGATGAAATGTGTAGTTGTAAAGTTGATAAAAATTGTGGATTTTATGAAATATGTGATCGAAAATGAGTTTTAGAAAATATGGGCCAAACATGTTCTATATTAATATCAAGCGCATTATATTATGCTTCTGTTTGGATTTGGCTAAAAATTAGATTTTTTTTGGAGATTTTAATAAAAATCGATGAAATGCTTGATTGTAAAGTTGATAAAAATTGCGGGTTCTATGAAACGTGTGGTGCGAAATGAATTAAAAAATGGGGGCAAACAGGGACTACAATTACACTAGACGATTNGTGTGGTGCAAAATGAATTAGAAAATGGGGGCAAACGGGGACTACAATTACACTAGACGATTCAACTCAACGTCAAGAATTTTTCTCTAGGCAGTGATGGACTTCTTACTTTTCTTGAAAAGTGAAGTGTGTGTACTAGGAGGATACATGCGTAGGCATATGGCTTAAAGAAAGTCTAAATTGTTCAATTTGTCCTGCTTGTGCATAATTCTTGCTTCTACCATTGCTGAACTTTGGTCAATAGACGTGCTAAAGATGATAAAAATGGTAGCCTAAGTGGTCAATTATCATCCATGTCATTGAATTCCATTCAAATAATGCAGTTGCATGGCATAAACCCATTTTACCCCGTGTTTGGTAGCCATTACCTAAGTGGTCAATTTTCATCCATTTCAATGCAAATAATGCAGTTGCATGGCATAAACTCATTTTACCCCGTGTTTGGTAGCCATTACCTAAGTGGTCAATTTTCATCCATTTCAATGCAAATAATGCAGTTGCATGGCATAAACTCATTTTACCCCGTGTTTGGTAGCCATTACCTAAGTGGTCAATTTTCATCCATTTCAATGCAAATAATGCAGTTGCATGGCATAAACTCATTTTACCCCGTGTTTGGTAGCCATTACCTAAGTGGTCAATTTTCATCCATTTCAATGCAAATAATGCAGTTGCATGGCATAAACTCATTTTACCCCGTGTTTGGTAGCCATTACCTAAGTGGTCAATTTTCATCCATTTCAATGCAAATAATGCAGTTGCATGGCATAAACTCATTTTACCCCGTGTTTGGTAGCCATTACCTAAGTGGTCAATTTTCATCCATTTCAATGCAAATAATGCAGTTGCATGGCATAAACTCATTTTACCCCGTGTTTGGTAGCCATTACCTAAGTGGTCAATTTTCATCCATTTCAATGCAAATAATGCAGTTGCATGGCATAAACTCATTTTACCCCGTGTTTGGTAGCCATTACCTAAGTGGTCAATTTTCATCCATTTCAATGCAAATAATGCAGTTGCATGGCATAAACTCATTTTACCCCGTGTTTGGTAGCCATTACCTAAGTGGTCAATTTTCATCCATTTCAATGCAAATAATGCAGTTGCATGGCATAAACTCATTTTACCCCGTGTTTGGTAGCCATTACCTAAGTGGTCAATTTTCATCCATTTCAATGCAAATAATGCAGTTGCATGGCATAAACTCATTTTACCCCGTGTTTGGTAGCCATTACCTAAGTGGTCAATTTTCATCCATGTCATTGAATTCCATTCAAATAATGCAGTTGCATGGCATAAACTCATTTTACCCCGTGTTTGGTAGCCATTACCTAAGTGGTCAATTTTCATCCATTTCAATGCAAATAATGCAGTTGCATGGCATAAACCCATTTTACCCCGTGTTTGGTAGCCATTACCTAAGTGGTCAATTTTCATCCATGTCATTGAATTGAATTCCATTCAAATAATGCAGTTTCATGGCATAAACCCATTTTACCCTGTGTTTGGTAGCCATTTTCAGTTGATTTGTAGAAAAATTATATCCGTTATACAGCAAAGAAGCAGTTGCAACTTTTGACCAAACCTAGCAAAATTATCAATTTGCCCCTTCACATAAATTCTTCTTGAGATGAATGGCAATTCCGTATTTATGCTACCTATGCTATCAGAATACACTGCACCACTAGGGCCCACTTGACAAGAAAAAGGGTCAAAAATTGCATTTCTCTTTTGGGCCCGAATGCCTACCAAAGAGGGGCTTAATTTTAGCTTCTGCATAGTCCTTCACGTGTTCACTTGGAATCACAAAAATGATAGTCCAACTTGTCCACAATCTAACAAAAAAAAAAAAAAAAAAAAGAGGTCTAAAAAGAAATTTCTTTTTCTTTTTCTTTTTAATTTAATTTATTATTTCCTTTTATTTTATTATTTTAAGTTGAAAAATGTAAGCTTATCATTATATCCTTTCTAAATATGGTTAAATTATGGTCAAATAACAGATTTTGAAAGAATATCGTACATTTTTGAAAGATTTGGAATATATCTGTTACGATATAAATGTGTGTGACCACATTGTACTTTTTAAAAAGGTTTGAGACCTTCATTGCAAAATTTCATAAATGTTTTACCAAACTCATCATCATCAAGCACAAAATTAACCTTGAAACTGAGGCCACGTGTCAATCGTTTCACACGTGTGCACACGCGCTTACTTGTCTACGCAGGCACCTGGATTTAAAGCATTTTAGGTACCAAAAACATACGCAATAACTGTATCGCCTTTAGAGCAGAAATTTCTTTGGTTCTGTCTGCATGGCTGTGATATGCATTTCTTGTAAAGCTTCCACGAGGATTCGTCTTCGAATTCTCTCTGTCTTTGTCCCTGGCCGTGCTATCTCTCTGCCACCCGGAAAATCTTTCGACAACCATTACTCTTTTTTTGTCTTTACGTCCTTTTATGCACCGATTCATAGTTTTCATTCTCTATTGAGAGTCTTTTGTAATTTCCGAGAGCTTTTTTGAAGTTTTTGATCAAATTCGGTAAGGCCCATCATCTATGTTGCATTGCATTATATTGCTTTGATTTTGTTTTTCTTGAATAGTTTGCGCTTTTTTGAGTGGCAATTTGATATAGGTTTTCGAGTTTATTTCTTGTTTAAAATAGAATACTTGACGTGATTGAAGTTGATGTTGATTTTTACTTGATTCTTAAAGCTCTAAATTCCGCTATATATATGGTTTTAAATTTACTTCTGGCTGGTCTTAAACTCCATGATTTTTCCTGCATGCAATCTGTTTGTGTTTTAATCCGTTGTAAAATCTACTGCTAAAAATCTCAGTTTTATCTTCTTTCCTCTCTAGCAATTGGTTATGCATGTATGTACGTATATGTTCACAGATTCGTACACCGTACATCACACTTTAATAATCTCTTCTTTTGTCGTATTGACAGAACTTAGGATACTTCATGAATTCATACAACGTGGGTGGTTAAAATTTTCGAAACTAGTGTTGGGGCATTCATGGTAGACCCCTTTTTCCCCCTCACACTTAAGACACCTAGGGCAAAAGAGTATATCTCTTTCTTTATACCTGTCTATCTTTTCTGGTTTTGATTTTGATTGGTAAGTATGCAGAATGCCTTGAAATATCGACAGTCACTAGGAAAATGAAAAAAACAAAAAAAAAAAGAGAGAGCCAATACTACTACTATAGAATCGTTTACTTAATAACAGTGTTCTAAAATGCGCGCAAATGCTCCGCCTAGGCGCGACGCGCGGCCAAAACTCGTCGAATTCGGGAATGCGCCGGAAAATGCGTTTTCCATTTAAAAGGCGGCGCAATGAGCGCGCCTTATCCCGCCTAGGCGCGCATTATGTCGCCCATTTTTTTTTCTTTTTCTTTTTTGTAAAAAATCTATTTTTTTTATATATAGGCGCGCATTATGCTGCCCAATTTTTTTTTTTTTTTTTTTGTAAAAAATCTATTTTTTTTATATAAAAATATATTTAATGCCTTTAAAATACGAAACGCATTATAGCACTTATTCTTCGCATTCACACGCCTAAATTTGTGATTCTTGATTCTCGGCATCGACGCACACAACGCATTACGAATTTTAGAACACTGCTTAATAATGGTTCATGTTTACAAGAATTCTGGCGCTATTGCTTCTCAATTTGTGCTAATCAAATGCAGGGCAATTGCTTTGGGGGACACTCGAACTGTATTAAACTCCCATTTAGGAGGTCTTGTTCTGAACTGCCCTTATGCCTGGGAACAAGTATAATGACATTAACTCACAAGTCCCCTACAATCGAGTGGCGAGGCTCGTGAGAGAAAGAGAGCTGAGAAGAACCAGCCGAGCTTCTTCTCCAAATGATGTTACTGATGGCAAAAGAGGGACTGAGATCTCTGGACAGGATATTTCATTACCTCCCAACCTGGAAAGATATTTGGAAGAAGCTGCAGCGCAGGCGATTAATGGGGCACGAGAAAGGTCTGATGAAAGGCCTAACCGACAGAGATTGTTAGTGGTTGCTAATAGACTTCCTGTATCTGCAGTTCGGAGAAGTGAGGATTCATGGTCACTAGACATAAGTGCGGGGGGTCTAGTAAGCGCTCTTCTCGGTGAGCATTTTGTCTGATTTCTTCATTTTTGCATCACTTGTTCGTTCCATTCTAGCTAGGAACCTAACTATGGGTTTACCTGTTCTTTTCTTCCACTTTTGGTCTCAAACCTGTGTCACTTAATGTAGGCATGAAGGAGTTTGAGGCACGATGGATTGGGTGGGCAGGTGTAAATGTGCCAGATGAGATCGGGCAGAAGACCCTCACTAAAGAGCTGGCTGAGATGGTGAATAATCGCGTTTTTTTGGTGTCACTTAATTCTTCAAAACACTGGGGTTGTTCTCTTCTTGTTTCAGTTTTTAGTTTTGAAATTTGAATTCATTTTGTGTTTTGTGTTTTGAGTGTCCATTTTGAGATTATTGAAAATGCGTTCATTTTGTTATTTTGAAAAATTATTTTCAAAAATAAAAAAATGAAGTTTTGATTTGGTTTTAACTGAAAACAGTCAAAGCGACTTTTTTGGCGTTTTCAGTTTTCTTTGTAAATTTTAAACTCGTTTTTAGAAATTCATTTCTGAAAATAGATAAGTAACGTGTTTTCAGTGTTTTTGAAAACTGAAAACGGCCTTAAAATAGTAAAAAGAACGGACCTTGAGAATTTCTGATCCTGGAAGCATAGATGTTAGATTTTGCTGTAGAATAATTGTGGACAACATTACTGTTTTAATTCTTTCGTCACTCACTGCAGAGGTGCATCCCTGTTTTCCTAGATGAAGAAATTGTTCATCAATATTACAATGGCTATTGCAATAACATATTGTGGCCTCTCTTCCACTACCTTGGTCTTCCCCAAGAAGATCGACTTGCGACTACCAGGAATTTTCAGTCACAATTTGCTGCGTATAAGAAAGCAAACCAAATGTTTGCTGACGTTGTTAACAATCACTACGAAGAGGGTGATGTTGTTTGGTGCCATGACTACCATCTTATGTTTCTTCCCAAATGTCTTAAGGAATACAACAGCAAAATGAAAGTTGGGTGGTTTCTCCACACACCCTTTCCATCATTTGAAATCCACAGGACTCTACCCTCTCGAACAGAGCTTCTACGTGCAGTTCTAGCAGCTGATTTGGTTGGGTAAATCTGTAGTATCAAATCAAATGTATAACACTGAGCTTTTTATACTGTCTGCAATCAGAATTGGGATGGCATGTATTGCAGTTACTGCTGGAGCTCTCCTAGGATCAATTTTGCTTATATATAATAATTTCTGATAATGATTAATGAATTTCACAAAAAAATTTCTGTTCAATGTCTCAAAATCATTACTTTCAAAACCCAATAATTTAGATTTTTGGCAGTTTCCTTAGTTTTGTTATATGATATTTTATAGAGTGCTTGTTGGTGTCAACTAAATTATTTGATTTTGTATGTCAACTAAGACATATAACGATGTAAAAATGCACATCTTGATTAGTAAAAATCAAAATAGTCCACCATGATAAAGTAATCTTATATGACGTGTTTTTGTTATATCTTAGGATCAAATTATATTTAAGGTTCTATATGTAATCCCTGTATCAAGTTACCTGCATAAATCATTTTGTTTCTTGATTCTCTCGCGAGGGCAATTTCCCCTATTATCATGCCTTTAACTATTGTTTTCTTCTTTATATACCCCAAATTGATTAATCAGTCTTAACAGGTGAGACTCCATTTTCATATTCACCATATATTTTACTCTTTATACACTGTTTATTTTGCTGAAATCTGATGGTTGCAGACCTGGTTTTATGTGTCATTAAGGCTTTCGTGTAGAATCACTAATCCATCATTTTTTTTCCTTGTTCCAGTTTCCACACATACGATTATGCAAGGCATTTTATTAGTGCCTGTACTCGTATTCTTGGACTTGAAGGTACCCCTGAAGGAGTAGAGAACCAAGGGAAGCTAACTCGTGTTGCTGTGGTCTGTATACATTGCCCTGTTGTTGATGAACAATTTGTTCCTTTTAGATTATTTTTTACGCATAGGTGTTGCATGTTTGGCCTATAAAATTTCTATACTAATCGATGAATAAGTCATCCTTGTCTCATACTGTTTCTCTATATTGGTGAATCCAGTTCCCCATAGGTATTGATTCAGATAGGTTCATTCGAGCACTTGAAGTCCCTCAAGTCCAGGAGCACATCAGAGAATTAAAAAAAAGATTTGCTGGAAGAAAGGTTTTGTTCTCCCTTCTCTCTCTCCGTCAACCCCCTCCCCCAAGATTGCAGTGTCTGTCTAGTAATTGATGTTTTAGTTGATAAAAATTTGGGTCCTTTCATTAATATCATCAGTAAATCTCAAAGAGAGAAGTTCAAGTCCACTGATTCAAGAAACTTCTACTCATTAGCACTTCTTATGAGTTTGAGTAAAACTTGATTCTTTTCTATTCTTCCGCATCTCCTTCCATCTGTAGCTCGTGTGATTCTTCTTGGAAGTTATTAAACATGTTTTGTTCATTAACTTCAAGTATTATGTATTCTCAAAGGTGATGCTTGGTGTGGATCGCCTTGATATGATCAAGGGAATCCCTCAGAAGATCCTAGCATTCGAAAAGTTTCTTGAGGAAAACCCATACTGGCGTGATAAGGTGGTTTTGCTGCAAATTGCAGTGCCAACAAGAACTGATGTTCCTGAATGTATGGTTTTCAGAAGGCTTACCCTTACTTCCTTTCACCTCCCTTATATTCTCCAGTCAATTTACAAGGTTTTATTTCTTTTATTCCTAGGACGATTTCATTTCGTTTACTCTTATTTTTTCTCCACAGATCAAAAACTTACAAGCCAGGTTCATGAAATTGTTGGATGTACAAACGGAAGATTTGGAACTTTATCTGCTGTTCCAATTCATCATCTAGTGAGTATATACCCATCAAATGTCCATAATTTAAGTTTATGCTGCTTAAATATGCATGTGTTGCAAAAATTTAAATTTTGCTTAAATATGCATGTGTATGCAAAAATTTAAATTTTAGATGATTATTTTCTGCTGACTAAACACATTAATTCCAACTTTGTCAACATTTCCTCTACTATGCCCTGTTTGATGCATTATTATAAGAAAATAAAGTTTTGAGTAGTAATTTTTTGGAGAATGTGTGGTTAACAAGTAGGTAAAATTTTTGGATTTACATGCAAAATATTTTATTGCGTAAATGTGTGGTTGAAAATGAATATGATTTAAAGAGGTGGAATGAGGAGGTGGTGGGCAAAGTGAACTTTCGTAAAATCCAGTGTTTCAGACATTGAAGAGTTGGATAAGCTTGCGAAGAGTTGAGGGTTGGATGGGGAGGAGAAGGAGAGACATAGAGTATTAAGGGAAGAGATAGTGAGGTTGGTGGAGATGGAGGAGATTGCTTGGCGCCAAAAATCTAGGGTCACGTGGTTAAAAGAAGAGGACAAATGCACTAAGTTCTTCAATAGGGTCGCCAATTCTAACAGGCGTAACAATTATGTCACAGTGTTGGAGGTAGATGTGGTTACTTATGAGGATCCACAGGATATTGGGACCCATATGGTGAGATTCTATCATAATTTATATCGAGAGCAGTTTAAGTGGAGGCCAGAGTTGGAGGGATTGGAGTTTTCTACTATTATGGAAAATGATGCTGGTTGGTTGGAGAGACAATTTGGGGAGGATGAAATTAGGGAGGTGGTGTTTAGTATGAATGTTGATAAGGCTCCAGGACTAGATGGTTTTTCGTTCTCATTTTATAAGGCATGTTGAGAGGTGGTGCGACATGATATTATTGATGTTTTCACTTACCTTTTTTAGTGTGGCAGGTTTCTGAGAAGTTCTAACGCCACATTTATCGTACTGATACCTAAGAAATCGGGAGCGACCGATATTAAGGATTTTCGCTCTATTAGCTTAATCAGTGGGGTGTACAAGATTATTGGGAAAGTCTTGGCAAATAGACTTAGGGAGGTGCTAGGGAAAGTGGTGTTTGAGTTCCAGAATGCCTTCGTGAAAGGTCGACAGATATTGGATTTTATACTAATAGCGAATGAATGCATTGACTCAAGACTGCGCCTAGGGGTTCCAGGGATGCTATGCAAGCTTGATATTCAGAAGGCTTATGATCACATGAACAGGAGGTTCCTCCTGTATATGCTTAGGCGATGTGGATTTGGGAATAAGTGGTGTAAGTGGATTCAGTTCTGTATCTCAACTGTTTCATTCTCAGTTCTGGTTAACGGTACCCTTGAGGATTATTTTCGGAGCAGCAGAGGATTGAGGCAAAGGGATCCATCGTCTCCTTGTTATTGTAATGGAGGCTCTCAGTGGATGCTCGAGAAAGCGATGTGGGAGAATTTGATAAAGGGTTTTACGGTTGGTCAATTGCAGGTATTCTATCTGCTATTTGCTGATGACACACTGATTTTATGTGACGCAGATGATGAGCAATTCAGGAACTTACGTCAGTTGCTCCTATGCTTTGAAGTGGCGTTTGGATTGAAGATAAATCTGGAAAAATCATTCCAGTAGGGGAGGTCACTAACGTGGAGGAACTAGCTGTTACATTGGGTTGTGGGGTTGCACAGTTACCTATGTCATATCTTGGACTCTCTTTAGGAGCGCGGTTTAAGAGTATTAATATTTGGAACGCTATTGTGGAAAAGGTGGAAATGAGGTTAGTGGGGTGGAAGCGTATGTATCTCTCGAAGGAAGACCGTCTTACTCTCATTAAACCTACTTTATCAAATATCCCTACTTATTTTTTGTCACTATTTCCTATTCCTGTTGCAGTAGCAAATAGATTAGAAAGGATTCAAAAGGAATTTCTTTGGGTAGGATTGGGAGAGGAAAGGAAACTTGATTTGATTAATTGGGGAGTTGTTTGCTCCCTATGAGGATGGGGAGCCTCGGTTTGAGGAGGCTTATTTTGTTTAACAAGGCATTATTGGGCAAATGGTTGTGGCGGTTTGGAGTGGAGAGGGAGAGTTTCTGGAGAAAAATCATTGGGGCGAAGTATGGTGTGATAGAGGGGGCTGGTGTTCGGGTGAAGGTCGTGGGTCTTACGGGGTGAGTTTGTAGAGGTATATTCGACGGGGATGGAACGACTTTCGGGATATATTAACTTTTGTGGTGGGGAACGGTAATAATATCAGATTTTGGGATGATTGTTGGTGTGGAGATATATCGCTGTAGGTGGGGTTTTCCTTCCCTACATTGCATATTATGGTGTCTTCTATTATGGTGAATGACATTTTAGCTATTCATAATGGGAGTTACAATTGGAATGTTACTTTTCAGAGGGGTTTGCAGGATTGAGAATTGGATGATTATGCATTATTTCTAACCTCTTTGTATGAGGTGCAAATTCGGGTAGAAGAGGACGATCGTAGTCGATGGAGGTTGGCACGGAATGGTATTTTTTCAGTTCGATCTTATTTTAGATCTCTTTTGGGACCTGTGGAGAGTTCATTCCCCTGGATGATGGTGTGGCAATGTAAATTGCCTCCACGGGTGACATTTTTACTGTGGACAGTTGTGAGGGGACATACATTAACGATGGATAATCTCCGAAGAAAAGGATTTTATGTAATTGAGTGATGCTATTTGTGTAGGAGTGATGGAGAGACGCATGACCACTTATTCATTCACTGTGATGGTGTTCGCTGGCTGTGGAATAGTATTGTGGCTTCTCAACATATAGATTGGGTGTTGCCTAGACGTATAGAAGACGTGTTGCGGGCATGGAAAAGAAAGCTTCGTGACAAGGATAGTAAACTTGTATGGAATCTTATACCGGGATGCATCGTATGGTGTGTGTGGAGAGAAAGGAACAACCGATGCTTTGAAGATCAAACACGAAACACAGAACAAATTAGAGAACTATTTTATCCGACTTTGTATACTTGGTTTATTGGCTAACAATCCTATAGAGGGGTTGCCTAACTTCATGTCTTTTCTTTCTTATTTAAGTTGATAATACACTTCCTGCGTATTCTTCTTTGATTAATAAAATTATCTGATTACCTATAAAAAAAAAATGAATATGAGAATCAAAGAATTTTGAAATAATGGTTATCAAACGGGGGCTATAGCTCTTTGTGCAGATACGTCAAAATATACTTCTCTATTAAATCTCTCAAATATCAGTAGTTTTGAATATCATGTCAATTTTAGTCCATTCTTTGGTAAAGCAAACTCAAAATAATATGTGCAAACTGAATTATATACTCAGCCGTCTTTACGACTTTTATCTATGGCATGCTAGTCATATGTAATGCATGATTTGTATCATGTACATTATTGAGATATTTGAATCAAATTGTTATTTGTCCGCAGGATCGTTCTCTTGACTTTCATGCCTTATGTGCACTGTATTCTGTTACTGGTAAGTGGCATGGTTATCATAGCCCAGACTAGATTCTTACATTTGTTTTATTCTCACAAAGCAAAATATTTCTGGCAGTTTCCATATGTTATAACGACAAAAATGTTCTTGGCTCGGCCAAAAAAATGGGGATCAAAAGATTGGGCTTCATGCTTTTTCTTCCAAATGTTTGCGTCATCTTGAGTTTCAACTGTACAGTTATCTTTAATGCATGAACCTTAATGCAACTGGCTCAGTGGCTTTGGTCATTCTATATGATGTAGCTGGCTTTCTTGGTTTTGTCAGGCATCTTAATTATGTAATTTGGACCATTATTTCTTTAATTTTGTCACAAAGTGCTCTGTATAAATATTCAGCCTTTTTGAAGGTGGGGAACTTAAAATTTTGAACAGTTTTCCTTTTTCCAAATTTAGATTTTGGGTTCTGCACCACGCTTGAGCACTACGAAATAGACTAGATTCTTCTATACTCATAGTTTGGCAGGAAGCACAGAATAAAGACTCAGCTTGAAAGTAGAGAGAGCTCAATTGTGATACAATTTACTCTTTACCAATTAAAATTTTATTGCCTCAAATTTAAATGCTAAAAATTTTAATATAATGTTAGTTAATTACACTGTAGCCTGCCTAAACCTGCACTAAACCAGCCTGATGACATTTTTGATGTTTGCTTGATGCGTCAGATGTAGCACTTGTCACATCTTTGAGGGATGGAATGAATCTCGTCAGCCATGAGTTTGTGGCGTGTCAAGATTCCAAAAGAGGAGTTCTCATTCTCAGTGAAGTAATTACCACACTCTCCAATTTTATTGGCACTTAGCTTTTATTATTTCATGACAATTTGCAGTTTGATTGCCAACACACAAATTACTATTTTTAGTGCTACAAAAGGTTTCCACTTGTTTTATGAAAGGAAATAAGTACGAGGTCAAGTATTTTAATTTTTTATAAGATCAATACTGGTATTGTGGTATTTGTCTCTCTTCAGTTTTATTTTTATTTTTTTCAAAAGTTGCTTAAAATACAAAAAATTAAATTTTCAGAACCATATGATGTTTAAATCAATCTCCACCTATCATGTAACTTTTTGATATTTCCTATTGTCTTGTTATATTACTCGATTTCCACATTCCTTTTGGTATTATTTCAGTTTGCAGGAGCAGCACAGTCTCTTGGTGCTGGAGCAATTCTTGTAAATCCTTGGAACATCTCAGAAGTAGCTGCTGCCATAGGCCAAGCTTTGAATATGCCTGTTGAAGAAAGAGAGCAACGTCACCGCCATAACTTTGACCACGTGACAAATCATACTGCTCAACAGTGGGTTAAGTTCTTCGTAAGGTGGGTGAAAGTTAAGAGGTCAGAATAATTATCTTGTGACTCCGTAAGACTTTGAGAAGTGTCCTTTTGCTTGATCAGCTAAATTCAAAAGACTTTAACTGGAATAATGCTGCTCAAAATTTAATAAATTTCCATGTTTAGGTTCAATTATCCTTTTTAAATATTTTTACTCATTTTGAGCTTAAACTGACTCAAATAATTTGGATGTATTCTTTCTTGTGTTGAATGTGGAGTGGAAATGAAGTTTAGGAGCATTTTTTGTTCTTACCTTAAATTACAATATCAACTACACAGAGAACATCCATGCTTACTTTATTGAGTAAATGCTGTACATAACTAGGAACACTAGGAATTGTTTGAGTTCTTGTAGTTTCCAAGACATCCTCTGCAGGCAATGAAAAACTTGAGATTAAATTATCTATGGTTTTGTAGTTTTAGACTAATGAACCAGATATGAAATAAACCTATTAAAATACTCCCATCTTTCTCTTCAAGAAGCAGAAATGTCTTATATCAAAAAAAAAGTTGGACCAATGGCATTTCCATAATAAAATGAGTTCGGCTTTTGTCATCAAACATTATCAACAGGACATGATGGTGGTGGGGATCTTTTTTTTTTACCCCCACAAAGCTAGTAGTTCGGCGGCGAGTTATTTGATGTAAGGAAGCAGGTTAGGTACATCCTTGTTGCTTTTTGAAATGACTTGGTTCTTGAGATTGAGTTCGATTTACAGAGGCTTCAGATTAGATATGCTTTACAGGTTCAGAAAGAAAACGGTAGTTATGTCTGAACCAGGTTTTAGGATTTTGAAAAAAATCGTGTTTATCTCCAAGTTCTTTTGTGTCTTTGCTTGATTCTGGAGTGGAAATCCAATTCCGCAGGGAAATAATAAGACGGTTATGCATGCACATAGCCTTGTCGTGTTCTTGTTAAGTGAAGGTACAAGGATGAGAAGATTGGATAGTTACTAAAGAATTGAAACTTTGGGTTGCTGTCGAATTTGAACCACGACATTGCATTAGCCCAGTTTTTTACTTCTATGATAGGCAACTCCCCCTCCTCCGTCCTTGTTTTCTTCAATTTTTTTTAAAGCTCTGTTTGTCTTAAATTAAGTGCATGACAGTGGAAGCTTAAATTTTCAAGTGCTTACAAGTTATGGGATCTATGGAATGCGTTGATAAGTAGGTAGTAAGTTGTTGGTCTTACAAAATATGTTGGATAAAAAATATGTTTAACCAACCTAAATTAAAATTTAAGCTTTGCCAAACATACACTGAGTAGATAATCATTTCGCTTCTTGCATCCATCACGATTGGAAAGAAGAAGAAAAGGATAAATTATTAGTAAGTTGTATTTAGACTGAGAGAGAAATTACCCCACCTGCTTTAACCCGAATAAATATGAACAGGCCTGTTTTCCTTACATATATTGCCATACTTAATGACATGAGACCTACTTCTTTGCCAGTCTAAAGTTTATTATGATATCCTCGAGGCCATATAGACCATTTATGGTTTGTGGTACAGGGCATTGAGTAAGTAAAAGACAAAATGTCTTTAAAGGCAACTTAGCAAAGATGAGGATGATAAGTTGGAAATGTGACCGAATGGATAGACAAGAATTGAGAATTTACGTCAACAAGTGTAGGTGAAACCAATAAATCAGGGGAATGATTATTTAGGTTGTTGAGGCATGGCTTCTGTAGACCTGAAAAAGCTCATGCTCACAACAATAGCATGCTCGGAGAGGGAGAGCTATTCCACAATTAACGTTTTGTGACTATGATAAAGCAAAGGATTTAATTGCATGTATCTTCTGTTAGATGCAGTTATTGATGGAACTAAGTGGTGATAAATGATTCATATAGTCAAATCTGAATTTATTGGATTAAGGGTTTGTTGCCTGATATTCTTATCCTCAAAATAGTTTAGACTATCTATGTTTTGTCATAAACAAGTGTTGGGCTGTTAAAGGACAAGACATTCATAACATGGACGTGTGAACATAGCAGAATAGATAATATAAAGAATAGATGCGATAAAACAGCTGGATATATTAACAAGTGGAGGTAGAACCAATAGAGGTTAAAGCAAGGTCAATTTAAGTGGCTGGAGGAGGAGAAGACAGAAGAGAAGGTAAGGAGAAAGAACCGTGAGAAGAGGGAGGGGAAAGGGGAATTAGGCAGAGAATTTCTTTCGCTTTCAATAATCAAGTTTGTCTAATACAACAACATTAACCCTCTAGGGTTTAACTTGACCTAATTGAAGTAAGAAACACAATAAAGAAATGAAACCTGATCTTAGTCAAAATAGAAATTACAATAATTTGAAATAAAAGTAACTCTAATTTGGCAAGTCCTTAATATAATATATTTAGAATCTCCATGACTTGCGGGATGTTTAAATATTTAGGTAACGAGGTGTTTCATCTCTGTGAGGTGAAGCATTGAGTCGTAGGTCTCAAAACAAATGGATAAACAAAGAATATAAAGTACAAAGATATTTTTGTTGAAATCACGAGAATATTACATTCCTTAAGTAATATTGTATATTTAGGCAACTCGTAATTAGGAGATTCATTAGCATATTTAGATTATTGCCTTTCCTTTTTTTCTTATCTTTTGTTTACTATTTAAAGAGGTAATTAGGTTGTATTGATATGTCGATATAATAAAAAAAGGGCTTTCCTGCTTGTACTCATCTGTTTTCAATTTTGTTGAGTCGTAGGTCTCATAATTGTTGTTTTTTTGTTTTAATTTGTTTCCATACGTGCCACCTATTCCTTTTCCACCACATACTTGCATTTTTATATCTACATACCCTATTTGTTATTCTCCCAGCAGAGCTACAATTTATGGACCACTATACGAAACCGGATTAGGATCCAGAATATGTTGAATTTGTACAATAATGCTTACAAAACCCAATTCTCCTCCAGGGAGTACGAGGTCCTGGTCTATGTGAGTCCCTTACCCCATACGAATCCTCTTGCAAAGGTAGTTGAAATCCAATAGCCTATCTGATGCAACCAAGCTGCACTTCCTCATTCATACAGGTTGTTTATATTCTGCCTCCGCAGTTACGCTTGCTCCCATGGTTGTAACCTTCCTGAAGTGGTGGGGATTGCCTTCAGACATAAAGGAAGAGGCTTGACCCCCACCCAGCTAGAAGTGGCTTTTTCTAGTTATCGTAAGGAGACCTACAATATAATATCTTTAAATTATCCGTAATAAAATAAGTTAACAAAACTAAAAGTCTAACTTGCATAAATATAAAATAGATCTATAAATTTCAAATAATAAGTTCTCTAATTAGTAATTTCATAACAAAATAAGCTGATGCTAGAAGTAGAAACTATTGGAAATTATGACACTAATTTATTTGTATAAAAGTAAAAGAAAAAGAAGGGTTGGATCAATGGCCTAAAGACCAAGATTGAAGTTTATGGGCCTAAATATGGTTCTTTCAAAGTTCTCTAACCAAGTGATATATAAAAAGGTAAGCTAAATCACCTGAGTAAAGTTGCCAGCTGCTGGATCAATTTATGGCTTGAAACAACAGAAAAAAAATAAAGGGTTTGGGAATTATAACTTACAAAATGTTAGGTTTGAAGCTTATCAATATTGCACCTTGGTAGAATTATAAGGATATGGAACAAAGAAAGAGCAATTCATGCGGCATTGAAGACTCTGGCCAAAGAGAGAAGAAAGGAAAGAAAGCGCATGTGTGCCAGAATGCACTCGTTAGTGTGTGTTAAGTGTAATAGTTTTACTTAGAAAGAGGGCAGCACATGACAAAGAGTACACAGAGTTGTGTAGAGAGAGGAAAATGAGGCTAGATAAACTAGAAAAACTGTATGTGCGGCGTATGTTGAGTGCTAGTTTGTGCAGGGACAGGTTGAAAAAATCTTTTGCAGATCTATGATAATATCAATTGTTGATTCTTATACTTCATTCTATCTACTTTCTTCTTATCCGTAATAGCAAGACCATTCCTTTATTCTTTTATTCGAATACATGCCGGCTATGTCACTATCATACATGATCTAAAATGAAGTTCTTATTTGAAAATGGATCTTTTAGGCTAGACCTGATTCTATTTTACCATGATTTGATGTCGTCAAAACTATTCTTATCTAACCGAATTCTCCTTCTCCCTTGGTTTTCAATGGTTACATGAACCTGTTTAGTTAGTGTTTTCTCCTTTTTACTATCATTTTTCATTTTTTGTTGCATGCTTGGACATTTTTCCCAACAAGTGGTTTCAAAGTCCACACTTCAAACTCTAAGATTGTGATGAAGATGATGTCAAGCTCAAAGTTTTTAGTGGAGTTGTGGTGATGGAGCCACTATGGGGTGGAGCTTGGGTGATCGAATCACACAAAGGAGGATCTTCTATTTTTGCTCATCATCATCATCAATTTTGTCTCATTTCTTCTTGACAATATCGTCCACTTGCACTAGTAGCGTCTTCTCTTTTCCATTTTCCATGAAGGAAGAAAGATGAAAACAAACCAAAAAAAACCAACAAAAGATTATATGTTACAAAATTACCAAAAAAATCGTGAGGCCAATAATAAGATGCCTAGAAAAGGCAAGACAAACAGATGAACACTTAGGGCCTGCTTGGGAGTTTTAGAGTTCCAATGGGGTTTCTTAAAGTATCCATGTTTAGAGTTCATTATCCAACGGTTCCGAGTTCTTTATAATAATAAAATTACACATGACCCTTAGTGAAATTTTCATAATTTGTTTGTATGAAATGATTTATTCCTAAGTGATATTTTATTTTATAAGTAATTTTTCACGTGTAAGTTAATTTACTTAAATAGTAAAATATTTACTAATAATTAAAAAATTTTAAGTTGTAAGTAAATTTTATAGTTATACGTTAATTTTTACAGTTATACGTTAATTTTTTATTTTTAAATATTTTTTATACATAGTTGAATTTTGTTACTTGTAACTTTTATATATTGTAAGTGAATTTTTGTCTTATTAGTAGTATTTTACTTTATAAGAAATTTTTTACGTAAAAAAAATGAAATTTTATCTTCTAATTATTTATAAGTAATTTTTTAGTTATAAAGTAACTTTTTAGCTTATAAATAAATTTTTAATTATTGTATTTTGGTTTACAAGTTAGTTTTAAGCAAAATATATGGGTTGGAAATAATTATTTTATAGAGGGTAATATGAATGAGAATTTGTGAAACGGTCGAAACCTATCGACTTGGTAAGTTGAAAAATATGGCCAAAATTACAATACACTGATTTTGGATGGTTAAAACTAACAAGCACCAGTTTTTTCAGCCTCTCACGAACGGTGCAACCCAATAACTGTCAAAATCGATGAAGAAAAAACTCCCAAGCAGGCCCTTAAGTTTCCCGTAAGTTGTAAGTCTCACAAATCGCATTTAATGAGTACATTTGAGGCATTTAACAAACACTTCACATGAAGCAGATTATGGTGAAAGCTTCACGTGGAGCAAGACTCCTTCAAAGACACACAAGAACAATGATATGCTAGTAGAGCATATTAAATGAGGAAGGTTAGAATCAAATCAACATGACCTAATGTGGTTGCTAACGATTTGATTGCATTGGATCTTCCAATAAATGTAGCAATGCATCGGATGTAGTTGGGAAAAAGATACATGTATCCGAATTCAAATATAAGGCTTAGTTTGTTGTAGTCCTCAAGATTGCCTTAATCTAATCAATGCAAGATATACCTTTACTGTTGTTAGCACATGAAATTGACTTAAGCAATACAGCCAAACGTGGTCTGAAGTGTGACTTTGGGCCAACAATCTGTATAGTTTTTACTGCTATCACCCTATATGGGAGCATTTTTGGGGAAGTCAGGGAAGTATTGTCACCCACTTCTTAGATTTTTAGGCTTTGGGCATCTATCTTAGTACAGAGTGGAAATGCAGAAAATTCTGACAAACATAAACTGAAGAGTATACATAATAACCTGGAGTATAAATTTGTGGCACATGTTTCTTGTTAAAAAAAAATAATAATAATAATCCAAAAGAAAGATTGTAGGAAAGGTGGGTATCAATTCTCCATATTTTATTTACTGATGCTTGTATGAATGATCTACTTGCAAAGATTAGTTGCCATTTGATTTGCAGAGAACTTCTGCACTGTAAATTATTGTTGATGGTAGAACAAAGGTGATTGTCCTGACATGAGTTAAATACCCTGGGATTATTACTAATTAGCAAAATCTTATTAGCATATATGATCACAAAACCTTTTCCATAATGAACAATGGAAAATAGGAAAAAATGAATATGTTTCCAGTTTGGGATATTTTTTGCCTGAAGGGTTCACCATTAAAGTGTAATTCCTATAGCAAAAGTTTGGATAACATTTTTTGGAGCGTGAAATGATGTCACCCTAGATAATTAGTCTTGTAACATTTGATAGATAGTTAACACAGAAACAATGCAATACCAAAAATCTTGATACAATCAGTAAATTATTCATGTTATCCATCATTGACTATGGTAAAGAGATCATTTAACATTTTGATGTGTTATCTGGGATCTGTTCACTTGTTTATCTGTACATGTTTATCTGGATGAATAACTTGTGTGCCAGAAAACTGCTGTTAGAAAATATACTATTTTGAATGGAGGTATTTACCAATTTTCACACAATCACATTCAATGACTGGGTGAGTGAGTTGCAAGTTTTGATTTTGGTTTTAGGTAGTAACTCAATTTTTTTTTTCAGCGAACTGAACAATACTGTTATAGAAGTTCAGAAAAGAATAAGACAAGTTCCACCCCAACTAGTTTTCAGAGATGCAATCCAGAGCTATTTGCAATCTAATAATCGATTACTTATACTGGTATGCTCCATTCCATTCATTCAGTTATGATTTTCAGAAATTTTGTTGATCTCAACAGTAGTTCTGAACAGTATGTTCTTTTTTTCCATATCTGAGCTTGGAACTAAAATTTTCTAGCTGTAATTCCTTCTTACTTGAGGATAATTTTAACAATAAACAACATCAGAATAACTGAATAGATATACTCAGGGCTTTCAGATGTACCCTTTGGTCAGAGCTACTTCTAGTAAGTTGTTTATAATTTTCCTAAAAGTAGTATGTTACGAATGTAGAGTGCATCTGTAATTTCAAGTTTCTGTTTTTCTTTTTCTTTCTTATTTTTACTGCATTTTTTAGTGATTTCACATTATGAACTTGTTATCTTAAACTATTTAGCTACAGTACTGCGACAGGGCAAAGACATGACTGGGTCCTTTTCTTCTCCCTCTTTTTGGATGGGGCATTGGGAACTTCTCATTAATTAAGCTTTCCATTTAAACCACTTATTTTCTAGCTATTTTATCTGCGTGAAAACCTTGCATACAAGTAAAACCTTTAGATGGAAATTTGTCATTCCCTACCCTCGTTATTTCCATTTTGATGTGGAGTACATTTAAATATTTGAAAAGCATTTACAGAGAGTTTTCAACGTGATATGACTTTTGATGGAGTTCTGAATTTGGTTGATGGTAATTATATAACTAAAAAGTCAATCAATTCAAGGTGGGAAGATGAGCACTGATCTGGAATAGGATAAGGCAAAAGCTTTGAATATACAAAAATGTGGCAGACAAGATGGACACAAACCTGAAAACGTTAAAATAGGAAGATGCAGAAAACTTATTCTGTAGATGTTGAGAAGCGGAAAATATTTCAAGACTATTTAGTGTCTCCTTTTTGGAAGTAAGAAGTAGATTACCTTGCCATTGAAAGCAAGGAAGATTGCTCTTTTTTTATCAAGTGGCAGAAAGAATGTTCTGATTACTAACTGATGGTTATTGGATTTACTCCTGAGACTTGATTTTCATTGGATCTTAATTGGACTTATTTCAATTACCTTTGAAATAAATCAGAACTGCAGATGGTGTGAGTAGGGGCTAGATTCTATGTCAACCAAAAAATGCCAACTGGTAGGATAATTTAAAATAGCTTCACTCACTTGAGAAGTGAGATGGTTTCCAAGTAAGAAATTATTCAAGTCACAGAAGTACCTTGGTACCCGATTCTGTTTAATTTGTTTTATATTAGGTGACTTTTCTATATCAATTCTCTGAATAATAATAAATGCCACTGTTTTTAGAAACTATGGCTGGACAAAGCTCCCGAACTGAACTGGATCGAACCGGACCCAAACCGAACTGAATCAAGATGAACGGTTCTTCTTAAGTTAAATACCCGAATGAGTATTTGAATCGAGAACCGACGGATTCAGTTCAGTTCTCAGTTCTAAACCAAGAACCGAATAAGAACCGAATCTATCTAATTTTTTTAATTTTTTTTTAAATAAGTCAAATTATTTTATTTTTTCTAAATGAATTTGTTATCTAATTAATTTAGCTCAAACGTAAAATATGATTTTACTATTTCTAATTTTCAGCCAGCCCAACTTAATCAAATTGACCCAAATTTTACCAATATCTCTTATTCTACCGTAGTGTCGTTTCTGCCGTTCTATTATTGTGAACTGACTATCTTCCTCTTCTTGTGATTTAATTAACAGTCAAATTTATGAAAAACTCAATAAAGAGATGCTCAAAAGATATCACTTGATTTGACTATATTATTTTGTAAAAATTAATGTTGAACATGTTATAGTCGAACTAATGTAGCGTTGTTGTAAATATTAAAAAAATATTTATTGTACGAAACTTGGGAACCAAACAGAACCAAACAGAACTAAACCGAATGGAACCGAACCTAAACGGTTCCATAATTAAATTTGGACCAAACGGTTCCACTTACTAAATACCTGAAAATTTTAGTTCAGTTCGGTTCTCTTCAGAATCGAACTGAACTAGACCATGTCCAGCCCTATTAGAAACAGTAAAACAGATCTCCTAAAAAGGGTCAGATATAATGAAATCTAGATGACATGCATGCCTAGTCTGATAGAAATACCCTACTATTATTCGAGTTATAGTTTTATAATAGACTATTACCATAAACAAGAGCTATATACATTTATTTTGTTTGTTAACAAACAGGGTTTCAATGCTACACTAACTGAACCAGTCGACAATCTTGGAAGAAGAGGTGGTGATCAAATTAAAGAAATGGATCTGAAATTGCATCCTGAGTTGAAAGGACCTCTGACAAAGCTTTGCAGTGATCCAAATACAACTATTGTAGTACTCAGTGGAAGTGATAGGAGTGTCTTAGATGATGTACGCCATCTACTATTCTCTTGCCTTAACTATTGCCTTTATGTTCTTTTGTGAGCTGGTTGCTTTTGCAGAACTTTGGTGAGTACAATATGTGGTTAGCAGCTGGGAATGGAATGTTTTTGCGTTCCACAAGGGGAGCATGGATGACGACAATGCCAGAGCATTTAAGTATGGACTGGGTTGATAGTGTAAAGGTATGTCATGCTTTGGTTATGTCTTCACTATGTCCACGTTGAACCTCCCAATAAGTTGGTGAGTTTCTCATAATTCAGCATGTTTTCAAGTATTTCACTGAAAGAACGCCAAGGTCGTGCTGTGAGCGTCGTGAAACTTCACTTGTATGGAACTACAAGTATGCAGGTAAGAGTTGAACGATTTTCTTTTCCTTCTAATTTGATTATCTTTTTGTTCATTTGCTTTCCCCTCACTATAATCTCAGATGTTGAATTTGGAAGATTGCAAGCTAGAGACATGCTGCAGCATCTTAGGACTGGTCCAATGTATAACTCGTCAGTTGATGTAGTCCAAGGAAGCCGCTCAGTTGAGGTGCGGGCAAATGGTGTTACAAAGGTAACTACATCTCTAATAATTGAAATCTTGGATTATTTGTGTGAAGCCTTCTTGGCAGGCACTTTGGTTACAATAAAATTTTTATATTTCTGGTCTTCGTTTCCCTTCGCTGTGTACAGGGAGCAGCTATTATTCATATACTTGGAGAGATAGTTCACAGTAAAGCCATTTGTATTCCAATAGATTGTGTTTTGTGCATAGGGCATTTCTTATTAAAGGTACATCTTTTCATCTTTGTGATTGCCAGGTTTATATTACTATCATCATGGTGGATTTAAATTTTATGTGTGTCATTATGTACTTTTAACATGGTCAATTAGATTTTCCGTGTTAACTTTACAGCATTAGAACTCTGATTTTCCAACTGGCTAAGTACTCCAGGACGTGTTTTTATTTTATTTCCTAGGAATCTGTCAATCATCTCGAAATCCAAATTCCCACTGCAGGAAAACTACAAGCAGCTAGCAATTTACATAGTAAAGGCAGGAGGTTAGATAAAAATATTTTGTAGGTTTGATATCATACTGTTAATCATACAGAATCCATTGAAATTTATAAACTGGAGGTATACATGGTAAAAAAAAAAGGAAATATAGATATCTACACTGAGCCTTGGAGAGGCCACTTGAAGAGTTCATTTTCTCTCGAAGTAACAATTTCTAAATGTGTGTGCATGTATATATTTCGCTGCATGAACGCATACATCTGATACATGTTCTCTTTGGTGGTCCTGGCTGTTGTTTACTCTGCAGCGTGTATGGGGTCACTTGTCAGCAACAGTCATCATTACAGATTATATTCGTCGACCACAGTGGGAGACTCCTAGTTCTAGGTGTAACTAATCATTAATTATCTCTTGAGAAGGTAGCATTCCGTGGTGGCGCCTAAAAACCCACTAAAATTGTGTTGATGTTTTGCTTTTAAAAAAATGCACTATTTACACCACATTTGAATGCTCTTCTTCATTTGGATGGGATAGGAAGCATTTATATCAACTATTCCTTGATTCCTCAACTTTTTCTTCCTTTTTTTCTTAATTCAGGACGAGGATGTGTACACATTTTTCGAGCCAGAACTTCCCCCAGACACTATAGGTATGCCAAGAACAAGAGCAACCGATGCAGTGAAGCTTGCTACTGAGAAACAGTCATCTCCAAAGCTCCCTTATGCTAGAAACAGCACGAAGTCTCAGGGTAAGAGTCAGCAGTATGGACCAAACCTGGACAAGGAAGCAAGCAGAAGCCGCCGATCATCACCAGAGAAGATTTCGTGGAATGTGCTCGATCTCAAAAAGGAGAACTATTTTTCTTGTGCTGTTGGCCAGACTCGCACAAGTGCCCGATATCTTCTCAAGACATCAGATGACGTCGTTTCATTTCTCAAAGAAATGGCAGAAGCATCCTCGAACACGTCATCATCAGTTTGATCGATCTCGCAATGCCTATACTTTTGACCTTCCAGTATCTATCGTCAAGTTTTCTAGCTCCTTTCATGTTAACTATTCTGTCTCTTGTAGCACCCCGAAACATCTAGACTTCCATATAAATATATAGGAGGACAATCTTAAATAAAACAAATACAGAGAAATATTGTCTTAAATCACCTCTCTCTTTCTATGTACATTTGGTTGTGTATCAATACAACTGTGCTAGCTTCTATATGTTTGCACCAGGAGTTGGCTACAATCTGGAAAACAGGCACAGGGTCCAGTTTACCTGGATTTACAGTGTGTAGAGTAGTTTCTTAACTGTGATTCACTTGAAAAAGATGATTCATAGAGAAGGCCATCTTTAAGAAAAAAAAAATCTTTAATAATTTACTGTAAAATACAAATATAATTGACCATGATATTGTCAATATCGCGATGTAGCAATTCTTTTTAGGAAATACAAGTAGAGTGTGTTTATTTAAATAAAGTGTATTTTTAATAAATTATGTAAAATTATCTAATTAAATGAATACAATAACAATGGATTTTATTTATTTCGTTAAATTAGTAGGCAATAATTGTTTAATTTTTTGGTTAGTTTAATGTGTCTTTAATTGATTGATGCTTATTTAATCGAGTAGATTTGTTGAATCGGGGTAGAACTCATATAGATGGTAAAATAATATTAAAATATACAGTATGAAACACAAAAAATAAAATAAAATTACTTTATAAATTATAAATATAACACCTCAACATTGTGCTCTTTTCATTACATCTAAGAAGTGATTCATGGAAGAAAAAAACTGAATATGACAGATAGAACCATCATAGCAACTATCCCAGTTTTCTGAAAATGTAAATTACACTAAAAATAAGCTGCAGCTCAGCTAGATAATGGCTAAACATACTTGTACAAAATCCAATATTAGCAATCAGTTTGATAATCTAAAATAATTAAGCAGAAGGGGCCTTCCTGTTGGGTTCAAAAACATACTTGATCAACGACTCCTTGATTGAGAGCAAATCGGGGAACTCTTTCTTCAACTTGGAGGCGTCCATTTCGTTGTTACTTCGAGGAGCAATAATCACCTTAGCTTGCTCTTCGAGTGTGAAGTTAACCCATTTGAATTCTGGATCAATGTACTTCTTGTACATCTCCAAAATTTCGTTGTGGCTCACAACACCTGGGTTTGTGAAGTTCCAAATGCCCCTGAGGTTCCGCTTTGCCATCTCGATTGAGATAGGAAGAAGCTCGTCCAAGATGGTCATGCTATTGGGAATATTAACCACCTTGTTATACTTAGAAATCTTGGTAATGAAGTTTCGTGGATTGTTGAGGTCAGAAGATATTGGCATTCGAACTCTGAGTGTGCAGACATTGTCATATTCTTTCAAGAGCTCTTCCACCTGATTTGACAAGTCAAATAGAACAAATTAGTAAATCACACTTGTGCATAAAGCTTCGGGCATATCAAACATCATTAGATAAATAAAAGCACATAAAAATGTAGTAATGTAGAGGAGTGGGAAATACCATGGCCTTGGTTTTTGAATAAAAGGAACCGATGAAATTGGGCGTGTCTTCCTCCTTAAACCCAATGCCAGAACCTTCAGGGTGTGTAGCATTATATTCAAATATACACCCTGTGGCAAAGTTCATCATCAGGAGTCCGTGCTCTCTGCATACATCAGCTAAGGTCAGTGTACCAGCAACATTGGTGCGAATTGTTTCCGTCTTGTGACTCTCACACCAATCAACATTGGGTCTACCAGTCACACCAGCAGCATTAAATACATGAGTTGGCTTAACACTGAGGATGTCCGCCAACATCTGTGAGCGATCCTGCAGGCGTCCCTTTCCATACTCGTATGGAATCCCCTGTTTCTCACATAATTTTCCAAGCAAACCGCCAATCCACCCAGTCCTACCATAGATCAAGAATTTGAACGATGGTTTTTGAGATGTATTGTTTTTGGAGGCAGGAACCACCATGTGGCTCTGGTTAGACTTGCTCAATAATTCAGACTTTTTAGACTCGTCCTTGTCAGCTCCATCAAGTTTTTCAATTCCACAGGGCATCATGAGCATTCTAGGATGAGGAACCAGTGCTCCAGATACATCACCCCACCAATCAGGATTGCTGGTATACCACTCCATGGTCTTTCTTAAACCTTCATTCCATGTAGTCCTCTCAATCCAACCCAAATTCTTCAGCTTCTGATCATCAAGGAAGTATCTCTGATCATTGAATGGCCTGTTATCCACAAACTGAATGCTTTTGTCTGGATCCATGTTAAATAAATTGCATATATCTTTGGCGACATCAATCACTCTTCTCTCCTTCGTCGTTCCAATGTTGTAAACATGACCAACTTCTCCCTTGTGAAGAACGCATTCGAATGCCTCAGCAACATCCTCACAATAGAGATAACTTCGTACATTAGAACCATCCCCATGAATAGGAAGAGGCTGCCCTCTCATGGCTAAAAGGATGAACTTGGGAATTAACTTTTCGGGAAACTGATTTGGACCATAAACATTGTTTCCTCGGGTGGTTATCACAGGCAATCCATATGATCTACCATAAGCCATAACAAGCATTTCTGCCCCAGCTTTTGTGGCTGAATATGGGTTTGTCGGCAGAAGTTGCGATGCCTCATGATTTCCTACAACTGCATCCTCGTCAGTCTCTCCATAGACCTCATCCGTGCTTACGTGAATAAATCTTTTGATTTGTCCAGTAACTTTGCAGGCCTCTAGTAGAACATGGGTGCCGTATATGTTGTTCTTGGTGAACTCAAAACTGTTACCAAAAGAATTATCAACATGGGTCTGAGCTGCAAAGTGCATTATAGTGTCAATGTTCTCAGTAATGAGAAGGTAGTTGACAAGATCATCACTACCGATATCCCCCTTAACAAACTTGAAGTTAGGGGAAGAATTGGAAGGAAGGAGGTTCTTAAGGTTAGAACAGTAATCAAGCTTGTCTAGGACAACAATCTTGTAGTCAGGATAGTTTCTGATGAGCCTATTTGCAACATGAGATGCAATAAATCCGGCAGCACCAGTAATGAGGATATTCTTGGGTGTATATGTCGCCATTATTGCTCAAAATCTGCAACTGGGAACAAAGAAGAAAATGAGAAAAAAGGTCAAATCTAATAACAGATTCACCAAGGAAATCAATGCAAAATTCTAAACAGTATTTTATGAATAAAGTAATACAACAAGAATCTTACTACATAAAACCAAAGATTATCTTTAATTGTTAGCTCGGCACAATGAAAGGAAAGAAATGATTACGTGAAAGTCAGAGATTCCATAAATTTTCAATATGAAATGACATTAATAAACCAGGAATCATTGAAGATATTAATGCAATAAGGCTTAGATTGTATCGGAATTCATTTATTCAAATTTAAAAACTTTTATTCCTTGTTTAGGAAAAGTAAAAGCAGAAATTAATCAATTACAGATAATTACAAGTACGAGAAAGATTTAACATCAACAGTTGCGCCAAATTGGAAATGGTTAAAAATGATAAGTTTGCTCCGGGAAATGATTAATCCCAATCAGAAATTGATTAGAATGCAATAAACAGAAGCAGCAGCATAAAAAATTAAAATGCCGATCAACTCAATTTTTTCAGATCCGATTAGAAAAATACATATAATAAAAAAAAATACTTGATCCAACAAACATCAAACGACATGCTGTAGAAACAGAGAAAGTACAACCTTATAAACACAAGAGTATATGCAAATACAGATCTGAATTAATTGAAGCAATGCCATTTACTAGTAACAGATCCAACATAATTAACAAAAACCCACATGACAAAACTAAATCTTTCGCTGAAATTAGATGGAAATGAAGCAATGGCCAGATGGTGACATTAATTAACACACGATATGGTAATAGATCCAACATAATTTACAAAACCCAGATCACAAAAGTAAATACTACGCTCAAATTAAATGAAAACGAAAAGCGATCACTTGATCACTTACATTTTTTTAATAATTCAGATCAAATTCCACCAAGCACACCAAAAAATCCCACTCTAGAGAAAGAAAAAAGGCGATGAAAATGCTTCGTACCAACTAACGAAGGAATATGAATGACTCGGTGGCGAGAAGTGAGGAGAGTCACTAACATCTTCCCCACAGATATACATATATACAGAGACTCAGACTCAAATTCTTGCAATTTTTTATTATTATTATTTTTGTATTTATTACAGTTTAATTACAAGTTATCGGGTCCGGGTTGAAGACCCGGTTTGTGAGTAGGTGAAGGGTGAGGTTTGGTAGGTGGAGAAAGAGCCAAAAAACAATCATGCTATATGTACATCAACTAATATATCATATTTTATATTATGCAACGTGATATCGTATCATTGAATAGTTCAAAAAATAAATAATTTTCTACAATCATCTTTTAACACCAAGTCAAATGTCAAAAGCATGTACATTTAGCCTTTTTGGCCTAAAAATAAGCAATGGTTAAAAATCTTGTCACGGATGTTGCGCTTCGAACGGCATTAAACATTCGCTAAGAAGTTTAATTCCTACATTTGCTCATCTCGTCAAGCACCAAGATCACATGTAGTCATCGATTTGTAACCAACATAGAGTGTAAACCATGTGATTTGACCAAATTTTCGAACACCATCATGAAAATCGTTCAAAATTCTATTGCATTATCATGTGACCTTTATAAGTTCGAATTCATTACATCTTGTTTCATTCAGAAATAAGATGCTACACATATTTTTACAAGAGTAACGTGTTGATTAAGATTTTTTACGACTATAATTAAAGATTGAAAATTGACTTACTCTCTTCTAAGGGTTTGTTTGTGTACCCTTTTTTTGGACAAGCTCATTTTGTACTAGTGATTTTTAAAAGAATGCAATTAAAAAGTAGGAAAATAAAATTTGAGTTTACGTGTAAAATTATTTATTGAGTGTTGAAAATGAACTTGAGAAAAAATGAGTTTCTATTCAAAAAGGAACTAAAGGTGGTGATTGGATTGGGGATTTAATATTAATTGATTTTGCTTCCTTTTGAAAAAAAAATGTTAATTAGTTTAATTTAATCCGTGGATTGTGTTTAAGATTTAATTAAGGAACAAAAGAAGTGCCATTTCTCTATTAAAAAATAATTCAAAAAAGTGGGCCATAAGAGATTTGCTTTGTAAAAAAAAAGTACTTGACTTGATAGATATGAATCATATGATTAAGAAAGTGTTTGGTGAAAGTTAAAATTTGATTTTTAGTATATTGTGATAAAAAATTTTGAATTATGTGGTTGAAAAATTGTGGGACCCATGAAATAAGTAGTTAATAATTTAATATTGATTGTTTGACTTTAACTTGAATTAAAATCAGATTTTAATCCGGATCAAACTGGGGCTAAAATTATAATCTCATCATAAATAAAAGTCAAAATTAAGCATTAATTTTAATTATATATTTAAAATTATTATCTATATATTTTGTGAGATCCATCAACCTCCACCTACTCACAATTGTGAACTAGAAGTGTGAAATGGGTCACCAATCTTCCCAAATTTTTACTTTTCTATTAATATATTAAATAAAGGGGTCTATTTATTAATTATTATAATAAATCAGTCCACGTTTTGAGAATGATTTTTACTCATTTTTAATCGAAAAATAAGCAGTCTTTTAGGGCAAACGAATACACTAACACACCTAATGTACTTTCCAAGATCCAAGACTTTTTGGTGGGTAGGTGCCCCTTTGGAGTAGTTATACACTTGATTCTCTTCAATAGGTGGATAGGTACATTTATGAATATTCGTTAGTATGAATTATTTATTTAAGAATATTTTATCTCTCTTTGTACGTGAGGATTTTAAGTGGAGCAAGTCGAGAAGCGAATTTTCGTGCATGTAGGATCATCGTAATGAGTGTAAAATGTAATTTCGATAAAAAAGTAGAATAAAATTGGTAAGTCGCTCTAAAGAGCGAGCTGAGTCTTACTTCAATTGAATGAAATGGCTAGCACTTGACTTGTTCCACAGGCGAGCGCGAGACAGCTCCTCGCTCATTTAACATTCCTACTTGTAGGCGTCGTTTCTCTCAAATACAATGATACAGTGTTGATAAGTGCGTTTTCACATACTTATGTGACTGTCAAAACATGAGCAATTGTTGATTAAAATGTTGAAATATAGCTTAATTCTATGCAATTCAAGTTTTGCAAGATAAAATGATGAATATAGCAAAATAAGGGGAAACAAGTGAAAAATGGCCAAAATGGAGAAAATTGAAAGTTCAGGGACTAAAGTGAAAATACTATAAAATTATTTCCAACCTTGTGATGAAGATTCGAGAGTGTTAGATGTTAATTGGATGAAAGAAGAAGTCAAAGGGATGAAACATAGTCAAAATATTACCACATATCAACTTTCAAGTTGAAAAGTTTTGCACTAGTTTTTATCCTCATATTGAAACCTGTTTTTGATATAGAAAACGATCTAATTTGAAGATCGTATTTGAAGAAAAGTTGTAGCCCTTTGAGTTAGCTTTCCAACTCATTTTGAATCAACTTAATCGGATATCTGTAGAGAAAGTTATGACCAAAATACCGAACGCTATTTAGAGACAAACATGCTCGCGCGCAGGCAAATTCTCCCCCGCGCGCACGGGCATGAATTTCACTTACCAAGCCTAAAACCAATGAATGGAGCGCGCGTAAGGAAATATACCATGCGCGCACTGGCATTTTTCACAGCCGAATTTTTAAATTTCTTTCTACGACAGTACGACTCAAATACTTATGGTAACTTATTTTAACACGATTTCTCAACCCTAAAAGAGTAGCAAACGTCCCAGAACGCCTCAGCCTTGAATATACATCATTCTTTCAACCCTTTTGACTCAAGAAACTCCATGGAAGGCTAAAAACCATGGTGAAGCAAAGAAGGAACTCAATTGGATTTGGGGATTTCAACATCTTTTATTCATGTAATGTATTTTTCATTGTTTAAACAATTCTAGGG
>OU503055.2:19739664-19755524 GCA_912172775.2 Fraxinus pennsylvanica
TTTAATTACTGCTTTATACTTGAAGGATATGGTCGATCGTTGAATCTGATTTCAATAAAATTGTGCGAATGTGTTATAAGAAGTCTACATTTTAGAATTACTATTGAATTAAATTGATTTATAATGATATATCTTTCGATTAGAGTGTCGGGATGAAAGCCTCTAATTGAGTTATAAAATTGAATAATTGACGTGAATGATCCGATCCAGTTGAGGGAATTCCGACGTTTCACTACCCCCAATTATTGATTTTAACTTTACTACTTCAACATTAAAGTTATTACAAATTTAAGAGGACAAATTCATTCTTTTTGGAATCTTTACATATTTTTCAAATTCCCTGAGGATACGACATTCCAAAATTGCATTATAACTACAGCGTTATTTTTTAGGCGTAATCAAGTGTCAACAGTTGGCCCTTTAAGCAAAATAGTCAAAAGATAACCCATTTTCACTTTTAGCATTGTGAGATGGCTAATAAAATCATCTTATTTCGCATATTATTTCCTATTTTATTCATTCCTATTGTCTTGCTCAAATGTTACAACATTCAAAGGATATTTCTTAAATTTTTTAGGCGATTTCCTAGCTTTGGTCGAATCTACTTGCACGTTTGCACTACCGTATCGATGAAATTAATTTTACAGCGTTCAATTGTGCGCTAGACTATTTCTATGGAGAAGCTCGTTACTGAGAACACCTAGGTTAGCTGTGAAAAATGTTCGCCCTATTAATTATCTCGTTCCCAAGTGAAAGAGTTCAGCTACAACAACAGTTCTAAGAGTTCATTTACTTGTGTAACTTTAGCAAACACTACACTAGGAGAGATAAAATATTGAATGGTTTTTCTTGTCAAATTTGTTGGGTTGCATGTTTGTACATTGGAGTAAGGGCCAGTTTGGCAAGGCGTTTACTTTTGCTTCTGTTTCTTACTCTTATAAAAGAGTTTTCCAAAAAAGTTATCTTAGGACAGTTTCCTTTGAAAGATTAATGACACAACACTTCTAAAAAATTATCTAAATATATTCAAAAACATATTATTTTTCTCAGAAACACAAACGTCATGTCAAACGAGCCCTAAATATGTCTTGTGGATCGAGTCAAGCCATTTTTGGGTTCCTAAAGATTTTGCAAACATGAAGGCTAGGCTATTGATGTGGTGAAGGAGGTCAAAGGGGTGTGCATCCACCTTTCATTGGTTTTTCAGGAGGGCTTTGAGCCATTGGTTGACCCCTATTTTCTAAAATTTCATTTTCAATCACATATTATATGGAATTCACGTATTTTATCAATTTTTATCCAAAAAAAATTCTAAAAATCTGATTTTTAACTAAACCAATCGAGGATATGCCGAGAAAACTGCAAAATGTTTTCTTATTGGACATCATCAAGAAAATTCATTATGTTTAATGAAAAATATCATTGTTTTTAATGAATCTTTAGAACTTTTGACATTACGTAAGTATCGTAATCTGCACAGTTTGCCTTTCCGGGTGGATCAATTGATGGTTAAAGTTTGTCTTTGATGTCTAGAACAAGCTGTATCGATCAAGTTCAAGATGATCAGTGCATGTTTGGCAAAGCGTAGAAAATTTCTGTAAGATACTTATTTTAAGTAATCTCAAAATAAGTAACTTCTTTTACTCATTTATTTTAGATGTGCTTTAACCATACGAGATCCATCCGTAAATTTTCAAAGTAACAAATAAATCACACTTAAAATAATTAAGTACACATTAAAAAAATAAATAAAAAGTTCATCTTCTCCAACCAAGATACCCACCCCTCCTAATTAACACCAATCGACGGCCAAACACCACCTCCTTAAATACAATTACGCCAGTAACTGCATCACTAAAAACTTAGAAAAATTATTTCAGAAAGAAATACAAAATAATGAAAAATATCGGAATTCAAATGCTTGTTTAAATTAAAATTAATTCGTAAAAATATTGCACGGTTCTGTATTTAAATTAGGTATGAACAAATGATAAAACCAATTTTGGAGACTTGCTGTAACATAGCTCAGTTCATATTTCCTCGATTAATTTGTGTACCAAATTTAAATACGTAAAAGCTTCTAAATATTTATTTGACAACTCGACTATTTAGGTCTACGTGACTTCTAAACCACTGACGGATCTGGGAGGCCCATTGAATTTTTTTTAGTTGAAAATTTTCTTTTTTTTATTTAAAAAAAAAATTCTTGTGTAATTTTTTTTTTTTTTCGTATTAGCCTGACTTGTAATCCGTTCCTGGATTCGTCCCTGTTCTGAACACTTCAAGAGACACATGGAAGAACTCAACAAATGACATAATTCGAAGAGACTTTTGACTTCAGAACACAAAAATCTAAATTGACTCATTTAAATTGCATCAGATTTCCAATTTCCAATAAATAGGAGCATGCATGGGGTGGGCTTATTTCATGCTTATAAATATGAGAGAGAAAAAATAGTCATTGAGATGTGAAGAAACTCTTATGCTTTATCTTATCATTTCACAGATAAAGATTGATAATCATCCGAATTCTTGAAAGTGATCATAGTAAACTTGTATATGTATATATTCATATTCAGATAGTAAATCTGAGAGTCGAGACCAAGAATGACATTTGAAATAATGCAAATGCTTTGTTTTAGATTTTTACTGTGTTTTTTACTGGTTGGATCAGTTGTTACAGCATGGAATGAACAAATTTCTGCTATTGGTGATCCTGGGATGAGAAGAGATGGTCTAAGAGTAGCCATCGAGGCATGGAATCAATGTAATGAAGTTCATAAAGAACTTCCCCAGATGGGCAGTCCCAGGCAGGCAGATTGCTTCGACATCTACAATTCTTCGTCTCATCGTAAGTCTTCGTACCTCTGTTCTGTACACTATTTCCCTCGATCGACTGTGAATTTTTTCTTACTACGAAGCTCTCGTACTGAGAGTGAACCATTGTAAATTTTTGTGTGTGATGTGTCTTGCAGTGAAGTTGGTACATAAGGTGAATGAGAAGTATAATAAGCTGGGAATAGCAAATGCTAAAAGGCAGGGATTAAAGAACATAAATGTTAATCAATATGCAGCATGGAAAGAGAGATTCTTAGGGTACAAGTGTCAAGTTCAAGACAAACCTAACCCATGGCAGTTCTGGATGATAATGCTGAAGAGTGGCAATATGGATACCCAAGCTGCTATATGCCCGGAAAACGGCAAGAAATCGAAACCATTTCCACCCGAGTCTCGATTCCCTTGCTTCGGAAAAGGCTGTATGAACATGCCAAGAATGTACCACGATTACACACAAGTGCACCATAATCGAGGGGTACGAAGTCTAAGGGGAAGATTTTATGGAACTTGGGATTTGGATGCTGATATTAGTACAGCATCGAGTACAAATAATACTTCATATTATTCAGTTACTTGGAAGAAAGTTGTAGGAAAGGGAAGTTGGATTTTTCATCATTTCTTGAAGACATCACCAAATTACCCATGGCTAATGCTTTACTTGAGATCAGATGCCACAAGAGGATTCTCAGGAGGGTATCATTATCAAACAAGAGGGATGTCCAAAATTGTAAGTTTTTTTGGATAAAATTCATTATAATATGCAAATTTCGGCTTAGTTTTTGATCATTTTTTTGCTAATCTAAGGTGCCAAAATCGCCGAATTTCAAAGTGAAATTCAGATTGGATATAAAGAAAGGAGGAGGTCCAAATAGCCAATTCTACCTAATGGACATTGGTAGTTGTTGGAAGAACAATGGCAAGCCATGTGATGGGGATGTGACTTCAGACGTAACGCGATACAGTGAAATGATCATAAATCCCGATGCCACACCATGGTGTAACTCGACCAATAATCTCCGGTTGTGCCCTCCTTACCACACTTTCGCCAATGGTACTCGAGTCCATCGTAACAACACGATGCATTTTCCTTACGATGCTTATCACGTGTATTGCTCGCCGGGCAATGGGAAGTATTTGGAAGAACCATTTAACTATTGTGATGCTTATAGCAATCCACAGCCTCAAGAAATTCTGCAAATTTTACCTCATCCTGTTTGGGGAGAATATGGGTATCCCACAAAAAAGGGTGAAGGCTGGATTGGTGATGGAAGAAGTTGGGAACTTGATGTTGGGAGACTCTCTCAATCACTTTACTTCTATCAGGTATATACTCGAGTTTTCATAAACTAAGCTTTATTTTCAATAAATTTGAGGTCGACTCTCACGAGTTTTTTTCGAGTTTTTTGAAGGTGTCTATTTTGTGGCAATGCAGGATCCAGGGACTAAACCTGTGGAGAGACATTGGACATCAATTGACTTGGGAACTGAGATATATGTTAGTGGCAATGAAGTTGCAGAATGGACTGTTAGCCACTTTGACATTATTGTACCAGAGAAATATTAGTGACTTGTTATCACATTAGTTATTATTATTCTTTTTCATGATAAAATCTTGTCTAAAGTTTTTATAGTTTATGGTTTAGGTTTAATATTTTCTTTTAAATACTTTATTTTAATGATTAAATAATACGATCGTATCACTTTAATTTTTTTTCTTTTTACGTCCCTCTAAAAGTTTGATCGAGTAAGAATTTTAGTACTCCTAAATTCTATAATATAAGAACTCTCGACTACACTAGGATAAGATGTAATGTTTAATCGATAGAATTAGGATCCGTTTGTCAGAGCGGGAAGTAAAGCTTTTATTAGAAAGTTGTTGGGTGTTTGATTGCATTTTTATAAAAATTCATGTTTATTTGACTAAACATTAATTAATTACAACATATCTCATAAATATTTCTTACATACATAATATTTATTTTATATTCTATAAATTGTATTAAAAGTAACATTTTATTTAAATTATAATATATTTCTTCTTTCATAAAGTAATCATTTCACACGCCAAAGTATTTCTTCTTTAATAATATTTAACACAACTTTATATAATATTCATGCTTTTGAAAGCAACAACATAAAGAATGATTCAAGATTTTGCCAAGAAATGATTAACAACATAAAATGTGGCTGCTTTTATCTGGTCGAAGCGCTGTTAAATTACAACTTTGGTCATGAAATTGTTGAATCTTGGAACTAATTTTCAAATACATTTAAGGCCGATTTGATTTGCCTTTCTTTTTCATGGAAAATGGAAATTAAAATTCATTTCCACATTTTTGCATGTTTGATTGACTAAATTTTTCATGAAATTGATTTTCCGCATTTTATTGGTTTTTGAGGAAAAGCTTTTCTATGAACTTTTTAATTTGGCAATGGAAATAAATTTTATCCCCAATTATAACAAATTATATCCCTTTAATGAACAATTTTCATGAAAAACAAAGTCTAAAGAACGCCAAAAGATCCAAAATTTCAATATTTTCCAGGTCAAAAATCATACCAATCAAATACAATTAATTGACAATTCTCAATAAAACAAGTTTTAGGCAATTCAATTCCTTGAAATTCATTTTCTTTTTACCCAATTTCATTATTGCAATCAAACGGACCCTAAGAAATTTATAATCTTTCCCCGTGCATCAAGAAAGTAACATAAAACCCGAGAAGAAAATAAAGTGAAATAAAGTCACGAGAAGTATAAAAGTAGGTAGGGTCACGAGAGGCATAAACGTAGGTAGGGTCGCGCGCGAGCGTGTGTGTATATATATATATATATATTGTGATGGGTGTCACTCTCCATATTCATAGCCCATACGAGATGACCTATTAGGTCTTGACATAGACCTTACACCCACTATCCATATTGAACCTTGTATTTTGTTGCGTGACTCGCATATCTCATCTATCTTACTTTGCCCATGTTTGGATAAGCTTATAAGTTGCTTATAACCCCCTTATAATACACTCCATTTGTCCCATAAAGATAGTCATACCTTTTTTTTTTCGTCAATCCTAAATTATAGTCTCGTTTCTTATTTGAAAGTGTGGTTAATATATTAGTTTCTTAATATACCCCCATTTCATGTGATTTGTTATCACAAATATAAACCAATTAATTAGAAATGATTTTATGCACACAATGGGAAATCTTATCTTCCCCACTTGAAGAGAACATTACTTACGGTGGGCAGGAGAGCAATTTCAATCGATCAATCAATTATTCAATTGTAGTTTGAACAATAAATTAAAAATCAAAACAACATTTCATCTTCCATGACATTTATTCATCTGTATTTGTATTGGATAACTTTGGAATGTTAATTACCTTGATTCTTGCATTAAACAATGACTACTATCAAGAATAATTTAATTACTTTGAATATTGGATGCATAATTTAATTATCTTGAATATTGATTACATTAATATAGGGATATACAAGAAAAAATGATGGTAAAATTTATTTATTTATTACACTTGCATCAAGTTGTAATATACTTGCAATTTAAGGTGGAAGCAAGAAAATAAGGGAGTCGCCACAATTTTCTTGATCATGTCGCTCTCCATACTTACTTGCACTCCAGACAATCTGGCCTGCATAGACTTGAGGTAGACCTTCACAAGTTACACTGTACCCTGCAATTTGTTATACAAAACATGTCCAACCCAACCTGATCTAACATGTTTTATACCCTCTAAATCTGCCTTGCGAAAGAGTTCTCTTTTTTCCTTTTTCTTTGCTTCTTTTGGAAAAAATAGTTCTACATCCTTTTATTTTACTGCATCATCAGTTGTAATATGCTCACCGTTTAAGGATAAGAAAATGAAAAAAAGTTGCCACAGATTTCTTGATCGTTATGGTTGTCACTCTCCATGCGTACAGTCCACATGTTTTTATAAGGTTGGCAATACTTGTGAGTTTTGCAGATTATTAGGAATACGTGTAGACAAAATGTTCATCTTAGCTCAACACAAATCTCAAAAAATTAATATATGCACAGAGAGAGAGAGAGAGAGAGAGAGAGAGAGAGAGAGAGAGAGAGAGATTGTTTTATAGTACTCTAAATTAAGTGATATTAATGATGTTGCTGCAAAAACTTTTCTGTGGGCTAGTTTTAGTCTCAATTTGTGCAGTACATGAATGCTTTGTTTCTGCGCAAACATCTGCAGTAGGCGATCCTGGCATGAGAAGAGATGGGCTTAGAGTGGCTATCGAGGCATGGAATCAATGCAATGAGGTTGGTGAAGAAGCTCCAAATATGGGAAGTCCAAGATGTGCAGATTGCTTTGACCTCTACAATTCTACATCACCTAGTGAGTGTTTTTATATCTGTTATACGTATAATCAATGCTTAACTGCACACCAATACGAAGCTTCCTTAATTCACTTTTATCGTGTTCTTGGTGCACTTGACTCTAGCACAAGCGATAAATTTTGTTACATTAGGCCTTTGTGATATCCCATATCGGAAAAGGATTTATTATATTGTTGCACGAAGAATGGTTATTATTTAGCCATCCTCAATGTGCACCCACGTATAGGAGCCTCTTTTGTTGATCAAAGTACCCTAATTTGTGAGATTATCTTGTGATTTGACTTGGAAATCTTCTGTAGGCTCACTTGGTGCTTTGCGTACTATGTATTGTATTATCCCCTATTATAATATGTCTGTTCTAGAGGGTATCGGTTTAACTACTTTGAAGTTTGAACACATGTATTCTTCAATGGTATTAGTGGAACTTATATTGTCTACATCCATGGACGTAGGTCTCCTGTCAAACAACGTTAGTTCCACTTGTTCATTCTCTCTTCTATATTTTGCTCAAAACCTATTATTCCTACTTTTGCACAACATGCGTCTCTTCCTTAACCTCGTTCTTGAGTCCATTGGACCAAACATGTCACTAATGCACTCAACCCACAACTTTCTAAGTTTCTTTTGTTCATATCATCTTCGAAAAACAGTCAGGCTAGTTCACAGGGTGACTGAGAGAGACAACAAGCTTGGCATATCGAACGCAACATCCAGAGGAAGAAGAGGACCTCTTGATGTGAACCAATATGCGGCATGGAAGCAGATATATTTGGGCACTAAATGTCAAGTTCAAGGCAAGCCAAAGCCATGGCAGTTTTGGATGATAATGCTGAAGAGTGGAAACATGGATACATTAGCTGCTATTTGCCCTAACAACGGAAGAAAAGCCTATCCCTTCAAATCTGATTCTGTATTCCCATGCTTCGGAAAAGGGTGCATGAATATGCCATTGATCTACCACGACTATACGACTGTGTATGAAGATCATGGAAGCAAAAAACTGAGGGGGAGCTTTTATGGAACATGGGATTTGGATAATGCTGCTAGTGTTACAAAAGAACTCATCACACAGAATGATTCTTCATATTATGAAGTGATTTGGGAGAAAGAAGTTGGAAAACGGAGCTGGGAATTTCATCATATCCTCAAGACATCTTTAAAGTACCCATGGCTGATGCTATACCTAAGGGCAGATGCTGCAACAGGGTTCTCTGGTGGATATCACTATCAAACAAGAGGAATAATGAAAACAGTACGATAATATGTGCATTGAATCGCCCATCAAAAAGCTTAAGTTGTTTTCAGCATGTTCACTCACTGCAGATTGCATTCAATTTTATTTTTATTTTTTTAACCCAAAGTTGACAAGTGCATAATTTACAATAAAAACATGAAAAGGCTTGAATTCATAACCTTTGACTTCTTTGATACCTTGTTGAACTGCCTCATATAGAAGTCATAGCCATGGATCAAATTGCAAATGAATTGCACTAACTTTTCTCCCTCCATCACACACACACATATGATCTAAGCACCGATGACGAGGAACCAATTAATGGTGTGCCACATCATTGGTGCTTATTTAGTGTGTGAGTGTGTGTGTGTGTCATCTTTGTTTTTTGCGTTACTGACCATTTTTCTCCCTAAATGTTCCCAAAGATTCCCAAGTCGCCAAAATTCACAGTAAAATTCACATTAGAAATAAAGCGAGGAGGGGGTCCAGGAAGCCAGTTCTACCTAATGGACATCGGCAGCTGCTGGAAGAATAACGGGCAGCCTTGCAACGGGGATGTGACAACAGATGTTACACGATACAGTGAGATGATTATTAATCCTAGCATAGACTCGTGGTGCAAACTGACTAGTCTGCAGTCCTGCCCTCCGTACCATACCCTTCCCAATGGAACTCGTATTCATCGCTCAGATGAAGAAAATTTTCCTTACGAGGCTTACCATGTGTATTGTACTCCTGGCAATGCTCAACACCCTGAGGAGCCTCATAACTTTTGTGATCCCTATAGTAATCCTCAACCTCAAGAGATACTGCAAATTTTACCCCATCCAGTTTGGCGAGAGTATGGATATCCTACAAAGAAGGGTGAAGGCTGGATTGGTGATCCCAAAACCTGGGAACTTGATGTTGGGAAGCTTTCACAAGCACTTTATTTCTACCAGGTATGAACCTTAGTTTTTCAGTTTTTTCTTCAATCTACCCAATAATGGAAACCAATATTGTCAGAAAAGAAAAAAGTAAAGTGCATTCTATTGATTCACTCTTGACGTGAGAGCTACGTCACCTTCCCGTTGTAGGTATTCACTATAAAGGAGGAGAAGATTGACAGGTCTCACAAGCTCAAAACTGACACCTGAACCCCTTTACTTAGTAAAGAATATTAGGGCAACCTAATATGAAAAAAAATATTTCCTTAACAGTATTTCATACCTTTGATGTACCAGGATCCAGGAACTGCACCAGCAGACAGATATTGGTCTTCCATTGATTTAGGAACTGAGATATTCAGGTCTGATAACCAAGTTGCTGAATGGACTGTTAGTGACTTCGATATCATTGTTCCAAATTGTCATGACTCACCAAAACCAATACCACCTCCTCTTTTCAATCTGAATTCTCTATTTTCTTCTCTAAATCTGTCCCTCCTTCCTTTATTCACATTTCCCTGCATTACAATTTTTCTTTGCTGTTTATATTTCGTTGTTTCATTGTAATTCAGTTCAATCAATCAAGTTTTACAGGTTGGGTTATTAATCCCCAGCTGAATTGCATTATTTTGTGTTGAATTGGTGTTAAATTTAGGTCCCCCCAACCATAATTTCTTGGCATTTAGGCCCCCCAGCCGTAGCACTGGTCCCCACTCTCGGATTACATTCATTTTACTTTTGAAATGTTATGCACAATGAGCGTGGGAAGAGATTTTGGTTGGAAATATCGTTATATCCACATTTTAGTTAAAGAAAAAAGAGACCCTGGTTCCATCACCTCTCTTCCACCCCTATGATCAAATGCCATTCGAGATGGAGAGCAAAGGGGTGGGGGTGCAGAATGGAGGGAAACAGACAGCAATATTAATAGCATAGAAGCAAACAGCTAGAGTGTCACCCCGAAAATTTTATAGAATAAAATTTTATTTGGTCTATATGCTATATATTTAAATTTTGAAATTGGTGGACTAAAGTGATATTTATGTTAATTCAACTTTATTTGGGTTAGATACTTAGTTTTCTATAGAACTGGAATTAGTATATCAATATTATACTCGTTGGATAGCTCGTAATTAATTATACATCTTAGACTCGAGAAAAATTTATTTCAAATATTCCCAAGATATTGAAGATCAAATAAGTTACCTCTAATGATAATTAATTAAAGTTGGTTCCATGATTCCACGTGTATGATAAATATTTTGTTAAATATAATCCTTTTGATTAGGATAAATGTGAATTGTTAATAATATTCTTTTTTTTTTTGATATATTTCAAACTCCACCTACTATCATCCAATTTAGAATTTAAGTCTCCCTCCACTTTCATTAATTATTCTAGTCATCAAATTCACGACTAGATTGCATGGGTAGAAATGGTTAACTATTGTGATTAGGATACTTCTAATTAAGCAAAATCTTAATTAAAATAAAGATATCAAGAAATTCGCACGGTACTTGAGGATTCTTTTTTCCAAAATTCCTTTCATGTCCTTAAATCTCTACAGGATAGAGATAACTTTTTTATAATCATTCCTATCCAATTTTCTTGCTTGTGGGACACGTTTCTCCAATCCTAAGTACAATAGAATTTGATTTTGTGTGTGTGTATATATATATACTAGGTGCAAGCAACGTGCAATGCACGTTTGCCTAGTTTATATTTAATAGTTTTGTTTAATAAATAATTTGTTATTAATAAAGATGTAATTTTTTTGGTTAATTAAATAATTAATGATATAATGTTTATGTAATTGTTAAATAATTAGGTGTGATTTTGATGTTATGATGTAAGTTGGTGAGATCGAAGAAAATAAGTAAAAACTGACAAATTTGAAGAAATGGCTAAATCGTAAGGGATCCAAAGTTCGAGGACTAAAATATAAATACTTAAAAATTGTGCCGAACCTCACGATGAAGATTTGAGAGTGCTCGGAGTCAATTGGATAAAGAAAGACGTCAATGGAATCAAATTTAGTCAAAAGATGATCACAAATCAATTTCCAACCGAAAAGTTATGCTCTGATGTTTTAGTCTCATACTGAGACCTATTTTTGGCATAGAAAGTGGTCGAATTGAAGAATGATGTCTGAATCAAAGTTGTAGTCAGATGAGTTAGCTTTCCAACACATTTTGAATCGCATCAATCGGATATCAGAATACAAAGTTATAATAAAAACACTGAAGGAAGGTGCAACTGCCTGTTTAAAACAAGAAATTCCGTTACATAATCCGTTAAAACAACAAATTCCGTTAGTTTTTCCGTTAAAAATAAGAAATTCCGTTACATAGCCACTTTTAATATATAGAAGATATATATATATCAGTGTTCTAAAATGCGTAATGCATGGCGATGCGTGGAGACCAAGCACGGGGCTAGACGAGCTTAGGGAGGCATATGCGTAAAAAAGCGTAAAAAAGCGTTTTCTTATTTTAAAGTTTCTGCTTTAATGTTTTGGGTTGAATTAATTTGGATATTATACTTAGATTTATTCAAGTTTTAATCTTCAATTAAATATTTTCGCTTTATGTATGATTATGAAATGATATCGTTAACACCTCAAAATTTAAATCAATAAAATTTGGGACGTTACACAGAGGCCTAGAGGCCAGAGGTAAAGATTTCTTTTTCTTCTCATTTTCTTTTTTTTCTCTTCTGTTTTTTAATACTGCTTTTTTAAGTAGATATTCATTTTATTTTTGCATGTTCTTGAGATCTTTTCTATCCTATAATTTTATTTCTCCCTTTTAATCTCCCTATCATTCAATCCCAAGAAAGACATTTTTTTCTTAGTAAAAAGGAAAAAGAACCCTAATGGATGACCTTTAATCAAAACTGTCAACCAGTTTAGGTGTAGGAAGAACTAATTTTAGACTCTAAAATGGGAAAAATGATCATATGGCAATGTTTCAGAGGAATACCTCTTATTTATATGCAAGATGCACTGAGATACAAAAAGGAACGTCCTCAAAGGGAGTGAAGAAGATCCAAAACAGATTTTCTGTCAGGCATGCTTGGAATGGCTCCCTCTACTTGAATACAAAGTGAAGCAGCTGCAGCTGAAACGCATTAAGAATTTGTGAGACAGCCGATCTTATTATAAAATGGGAGGAAAAGATTACCATGCATACCAGCAAATCTCAAGCATTCCTTTTTGGATTTTCCCTCTACAAGAGCCACAGCAAAAGAAGAAGTGAAAGTATCACCAGCTCCAGTGGTATCAATTACTTTTGGAGCTGATATGACCGGTTGTTTAATTGGTTCCTCTCCTTCGGTGAAAAGAACAGACCCTTTATCTCCAAGTTTCACAAGAACTTGCTTAACACCCTGAAGAAATAGGAATATCTATAGTCTATAACTTGAACAGCAAAAGTGAGGGGGGGAAACACAAAGAGATACTCAAATTGATAGCACCACTCCATAATTAGCTGTTACTAATAACTCGAGTACAACTGTCACTCACCATTTTATGGCATTTTCCCACAGCTTGACTGATCTGTTCAAAAGTTCCTGTTGGCATGTTAGTCAGACGAGCAAGCTCAGTCTCAGTTGGGCTCAAAATATCGACAAAACTAAGTAGCTCTATAGTGATTGGTGCATCAACTCCGCCAGCATCCAAGATGACTGGGACAAGTGCACTCCTAGCAACATAAAGATAAAGAAATGGTTACAGTCTACAGAAGCACATAACTGATGAAGTTTCTTTGGATCTTAATAACTCGAGTATGTAAGATATAAGGGCAAAAAAAGAAGCAAAGGTCGTTGCAATTTGACGACAAAAGCAATCATGAGTTCAGAATTCCAAAATGCCACCAAATATTCAGGGATACTCTTCAAAAACATGTCTAAAGCAGATAAAAGAGAATAATGCAGGTGATTGACAAAGCATCACACGTAGAAAAGGGAATGAAAGCTGAAATATATTTGGTTCCTTTATTTTTCTGTTATTTTTATGCAACCCCTAAACCAGAGGCAGAATGGGACAATATGATTATTCTAAAGCCTGTCTTTAAAAATGTTCTGAGAAGCATGATGATTGGAGCCAAAGAATTGCACCAAACCCCAAAAATAAACCAAAATACAGGAGCACTACACTGAAATGCCTTCCTAAAAAAGAACAAATCCGTCTCTTTATTTAAAGTATCATTCAGTGATAATGCTGCACAACAATCCATCTTATGGCTTTCTGGTTTAAACCCACTCTGAAATTCAAAGGCTGTTCTTTATTGCAGAGTTTCAGTCTGAATGCATAAACTGACAAGAGGTAGATGACAAAACCCATCATATTTCCATTTCTATATGAGAAACTCTATTTTCCGGAGAAGAATTAATTTTCTTTTCTCCTTTTTCTGAAGATAGGAGAGAAATATTGCTTTAGGAGAATATAATAGATCTTATTCATTGCCACAAATAATTCTACAAGCAATATCTCTGTACTGTTCCCACAGTCTATGGCTATGAACTCCAAATGATAATTGCAAAATAGGATTTGTTTTTATTATGCGTAATCAGATATACTGCCACAAAGTAGGCAGCTCGTTGCCTTCTACAAAATAAGGTACACCAGTTTGAGCCTGAGGAAAAAATTCACATGTTTTCCATCATCAATATGTTTAGCACCATCCACAGAAGGGCTCACTTCCAAGGATAAGTCCAATGTATATTTTAGATCAGATAATGATTTAAAACAGCATCAGTTTTCCTTGACATTTTTTTTTTTAGCAAAATGCTCAAGCCTCCATTCTCTATGGTATTTTCTTCGCATAGTTGATGTTCTGTACTATCGCAGTTCTGCTGGGTGCTAAAAGATTGTGTACATTAATGATTGTAAACCCCTTCTAACGGATTCATCTTAGTCGATATCACAAGAGCCCAATTCACGGGCTTACCATCCGCACAATATATTTCCTCTCAGCTTAAAAAGCGTAGATATCCAGGCAGAAAAATGTCAGTTGATTGAGTATAAACTCAAGTCCTGACAAGTAAATATGTTGAGTAAACACAATTATTCAGCAACACTGACTTTGAATTCATTTCTCTTACAACTAATCATATATCCAACCCTAAAATGAAGAACACTATACACACATTGGTTTATAAGGAGGTTTATATTTATTACACAACAGGAAAATCATCAATCGATATAAAGATCCCTCTTTTATATCTTATCTACTAATTCAAACTTCAAGCATTGTAATAGAACACTTAAAATCAAAAAACAAAGTGTTAAGGGATATATCCCACATTGGTTTAATACTGAAATATAGACCAATAACTCCTCTCAAGATGATTGACTTTTCATAATGAACCTGAAGTTTCAATGCAAATCCTACTAAGCTCAAACAAGTAACAAGCACATGGATTTCAAGATTGATGTTCTCAAATGAGCTAATCATCTTTTGGAGCATGTTAAGGATAAATTCAAAAGGTTGACCTCTTAAAATGGGACCTAAGTCTCGATACAATTGAGATGAGCCTAACCTTTGCAACCTGGATATTTACAGAATCAGGGATCTCCCTCTGAAGCAAAACAATCCCAGTATTCTTAACAACCTCCAGATCCTCCTCAGGCAAAGTCTCAGGCCAAAAAGACATATTAGCATCCCCAACAATAATGATAGAATTCTGCCCACCAGCTTGCAGCATAACCACAGCATGCCCAGTGGGAACATCATCCAATCTACTCAAATAATCAAGGAACACTCCACCACCCTCAAGTGCCTCAGCGATCAACTTCCCATGAGCATCATCCCCCACTTGCCCCAAAAAGTAAGTTGGATACGCCAATTTTCCCCCACACACTGCCTGATTGGCTCCTTTACCACCTGCCAATGTTTGCCCAGTTTTAGCAGATATAGTCTCACCTTCCTTAGGCAATCTGTCAATCTCCACATATATATCTGCATTGGCTGATCCCACCACCACCAGAGGCGGCATAGACTCCCTCGAAGCATCCAAAGCAAAATAAGAAAATGGGTTCTCTTTTCTTGATGATCTGAAAGTGGGATTGAACTGGACTGAGGAAATTTTGTCTTTGGACTGGTCTAAGAATCTTGAATTATTTTGGGATGCTAATGTTGGAAGATTGTGCCAGTGTTTTGGGGGTGAAAGAGTTGATATTCCTCCCATGCTTTTTATAGTAACAGTAAGATTCTGCTTCGCCTTTTCTTCTTCTTTAGTAGTGGGTTTTTCTTGCTGAGATTGATGAAGAAAAGAAGAGTAATGGTATGTTTGGGACAAATTCTTTTGAAAGAATGTATTATTGTATAGTAGATTGATGGAGAATATGTGGTTAAAAATGAAGGAAAAAATATTGATGTGATGGAAAATATTATTTTATTGAAAAATGTGTGGTTGAAAATGAGTAGAAGAATGAGAATGAAAAAAATAAGTGGAAATTACATGGAGCCCTACTTTTCAAGATCCAA
>OU503055.2:19755809-19768106 GCA_912172775.2 Fraxinus pennsylvanica
AGTAGACCACCCATTCCGGTGACTCGCGCGAAGCAGAAGCAGTTGTGCGGTGGCGAGTTTATGTTTTCGGGTGGTGGTTTGTGTGGTGGTGGACCGACCATTTCGTGGTGGTGGCTGTAGCAATTGGATCAATAAAATGTGTACCCACTGTCGTTTGAGTGTGAATTTGATTTCCCCCATGTGAATTTGTGATTTTAATGGTGTTTGGGTGGTGGTGCGGTGGTTGGAGCTGGCGGCAGTTGTTTGAATCTGTGTTGTGTTTTGTGACCAATTGGGATCGCATAATGGATTAACTGTAACATTAAAATTCGACAATTTGTGACTAAATATTAATCTGAGCTATGTGCAAAAATATTTTGTATCCTGTGCTGTGATCATTTGAAAATAACCCGTGACTGTGAACTAAATTTTGAGTTGTGACCCGGACTGCGACCTATGACCTGAGTTGTGACTTGGGCTGTGACTTATGAATTGGACTGTGACCTGAATTGTGACCTGAGCTGTGACTTGTGTCTTGAGTTGTCGGAATCGGAGCAGTCGCCGGAACGATCGCCGCAATAGCTGCCGGAACGGTGGGGGTGATGTAGATGGGGGTGGGTTAATTTTATAGATATGTGTGTGTGTGTGTGTTAAAATATCTGATTTTTAAAATGTGAAAGTTGTTTTGTTATTTTTGAAATATAGTAAAGATAAAGTAGGAAAAATGAATTTTTCCCAAAAAAATAATGTGTACAAGAAAATTTCCGAAAATAACAGTAAGAAAAACTAAAAATTAATCGCCTTTTTATAGTAACAGTAAGATTATTTTCGGAGATTTTGTTTGATAGTGACGGAATCTTGGAAACTAATTAATTTTTAATAGAAAGAATTGCAGCTAAGATCCCAAACCTTTTAAAATATTGTAAACTATACCCAAATCTTTTATTTCAGTTGCGCCGGGACCCATTAATTGACTACAAAAAATTTTTATTTAAAAAAAAAAAAAATTGACATATTTTGACCAATTAAGTGAATGGTAAAATTGTAACTTTACAATTTCTTAAATAAAACAGTTAAAATAATTAAATAAAAAACCAAAAAGAAATGAGAAAAGAGAAATATGCAATCTACACTACCCCACCAATCCGTCCACTTCATCTTTCCCCGCCACCCCCACTCTATCCCAACCCACCCCTTATCCATATAGTACAAATCTTCGTTATCGTAAATGAAATGTATACTCTTTTTTACCTCATTATCATACCATATAACGACATCACGTTGAACAGTTTTAAAAAACACACTTTCTTGCCAACAATATTTTTGAAAACAATGGATTGTCAAAATGAATGTCAAACTTTGAGTGCACGTTTAGCATTGTCAACTAAAATTATTTCGAAGAATTATGTTTACTGGGACACCGTTAACACTAAATCGAATTCCATTCCATGGCCCTGTCCTAAAATTCTTTTCTGATCCCTTTCGAAGAACAAATTGAGGCATCCCAAGATGATCAATTCCGTAAGTAATGTCTCCAGGAGCAGGGCATTGTCCTCAGTGGCGGACGCAGAGTATTAAAGTTAGGGGGCACAATCGAACTTGAAAAGAAGTTGGGAGAATTTTACAATCGAAAATTTACGTCCAAAAAAATCATACTCTCACGTAATTTTGCATCCGAAAATTTACATTGGATATAACTTTTTCGGATGTAAATTTATCGAAATTCAGATTTATTGTGATTTTGCCCCTATTTGGTAGAGATTAAAATTAATTTTTTATTAAATTTTAATGAAAGTTAAACAGTTATAAATTCCATGAAATATGTTATTAAAATCAATTGTTAACTTTGATTTAAATTAAAATTTATATTTCAATTGATAGCAAATGTGACTTTTGAAAAAAAAAAAAAGAATTTCTCAAAAGTTGGGGGCACGTGCCCCCAGGACCCCCCCGGGTCGCCCGTGATTGTCCTCTTTCCATGACGTTAAACCTGTTTGCGTCGGTGCTCAAGTTCCATTCCATTTTCCTCCCTGGTAAAAGTGGATTAGATGGTCATCATTTCTGTATAGTCATCCTTTCTTCCGAGAAAAAGGGTTGCTGGATTCTAATAATAGTGCAACTGACACTGGTTCAATTCTCGAAGAATTCGATGACCATACAACGCCAATTGTAGCATTCAGGAGAATAAGATATCCATAAGGTCTAATAGTTAGAAGAGCACTTCTACATGTACAGAAATTTTTCTATAAAACATACAGAATACACACATCAAGGTGGAACCCCTATTTTTGTAATATTTAAATCACATGGCGCCTAGCCCCATGTGAGAGTCGATAATTTTTACGGAAGGATTTCTTCTGTACAAGGAGAAAAATTCTAGTTAGAACTCTAGATGAATTCCCTAATGGATTTTCCCTATTTGTAACCCACACGACGACTTTCGGAAATTTCTTGTACCATATTCCTATGTACTATTTGTGTAACGATCCAAATTTTTAATATTTCAGTCGCTACCCAAAGTTTCTTTAAAAATTTAGCGTAACAAATAAATATTTATAAATTTATGTAAAATGATTTACTCAAGGTCAAAATTTTAACGCTCTTTAGTAACAAAAAGGAAAGACTAAAGATTTATCTACATAATATTTTATTCGTATATATTTGGAAAGATCCAATAAATTTATATCTAAAATTTATGAATTAAATCGTAATTCGACACTTACTAAATAACGAAATAGATGCGGTTTACAGGCAAGAGGCAAAGCCAAGGAAACCATAAATAATAAAATTGGTTTTTGACACAACTTCCTCTAATTTATGTGAAATTTAATTAATTCATATTACCTATGATTTTTAACAAACAGTACGTGCCATAATTTTTACAATTGACAAGAAATCCAAAATAATGTCATAGTCCCTCATCGAATTTACTTTATTAACTTCAATAAATCTAAGCACAACGAGAGCGCATCATCGCCTATCGATCAACGACCCGTTGTAACTTGCGAGAGGTAAGGAAAAATGTAAGTATATGAGAATACTCAGAAGGACAAGAGCATTGTGCAATCTCGAATAAAAATATCAATTCATATATCAAAATAGTCATATCGTCATCTTTAGAAATTGGTAAGAGCTCAAAATATATCATATCTTTGGTACCAGATGTTCATAACGTATCGTATCATATCTTTCATTAGCAAACATTTATCAACATGAAATAATAAAATTAAACTAGACAAAATTACTTGCACCTCGTTATCCTATCTCGATAGATCAAACGAATTTTTGAAAGAAAAATATGATTGCATGTTCCAATTTTTCAAAATCTCTACCTCGGTGAATATGGGTACGTGTATGCTTTGAAAATAATTTCTAATAGATGCAAATTATCTTCATGTTTTCTGATTTCACAATAAACAAATAGTAAGATTTCGTTTTACTGAAAGAAAATATATAATTGAGGAAATTTTGATGTAAAACTTTGATTATTCTAATGGCATATTCATAGTATAGTTTAATTGTTGAATCCCAATTGATTTAGGGATTAACTACAAGAATTTTATTAATTATCAATAATCAATTATTCCATCACTTATCAATATAATTTGGATTAGCTTCATAAATAATCCTCCAATAGAATTTTAGAAAAAAGAAACGTAAAAATAAAGAATGATTTGGGATGTGAAAAATAAATCTATCTTAGTTTAATTAGGATTAATATTACTTTATCATAATCCAATTAAGATTAAAATTCAACTTTTTAAAAGAGGATAAATATTTGTCTTACACGATGCCAAAATTCTTAAATCCTTAACCAACTCATTTAATTACTAATCAAAGATAATTTCTTTCAACTTCAATAACTCGGGCGTAACTTATTCGAAATAACTATTTCTCGAATCCATGACGCGTCATTTCATACGAACTACAAAACGAGCCCAAAATTGATATAATTATCATTGCTCTATCAAAATCTAATTATTTGACTCAATTAAAAATGAAATTAATACTATTTCACTTCAGTTCCCCAGCTTATCAAAATTATAAAAATATAGTGTTTAGAACACAAAATTCTATAAAATTATTGGGTGAAAAAGCCTAATTCAAAGCTTTGGCCTACCATAGTCTTGCCATTGTGATGGTTGCATTTGAGGTTAAAATATGGGTAATTACAAAAAATCAGGCATTTAATTTTTCAAGTTCAAAATTCAGGTGTGAATTTTATCTAATTAAAAATCAGGTATTGAATTAATAATTAAATATTATACCCTCCTACCTAATCCCAAACAAACCCTAAATCATTTTTCTCTATCCTCATTCCTCATCCTCATCATATTCTCTCTCTTTAATTTCTTTCAACTTCAATAACTTGTGCGTAACTTATTCGAAATAACTATTTCTCGAATCCATGATGCGTCATTTAATACGAACTACAAAACGAGCCCAAAATTGATATAATTATCATTGCTCTATCAAAATTTAATTGTTTGGCTCAATTAAAAATGAAATTAATACTATTTCACTTCAATTCCCCAACTTATCAAAATTATAAAAATATAGTATCTAGAACACAAAATTCTATAAAATCATTTGGTGAAGAAGCCTAATTCAAAGCTTTGGCCTACCATAGTCTTGCCATTGTGATGGTTGCATTTGAGGTTAAAATATCAAGAGTACTGTAGAACTCCAAAAGTAAAGACATAAAAACGAGGGATAATTGCAGCAAAAATCCCTAATCTTTAAAATATTAGCAGACTTTTTCCAAACCTTTCATTTGTTGCAGCATCACCCTTACGTTTCCAACTGTTGCATATGAGGCACCTTTTGGACAATTTCCATCCAAATTCCAAAATACTAGGGGTGAACACGGTTCGATTTGGACGGTTTGTGTTATATTTTCAACTCAAACAATTTCATGCGGTTTGGAATTTTTCCAAATCAAACCATTATTTGTGGTTTGATTCGATTTTAATACACAGTTTACCTATCGATATTATAATTATATGTATAAAACAAGTTAACATATATATTTAAACAAGAACTAATAATGTTAAATGTTAAATTATATTCATATTTGTCTAAAATTCGATATATAAACAAAAAGACAAAAAAAATAGTATCAAGTTAACATCTAGCAACAAGCACTCCAAATTTTACAAGCAATAATATCAAAATAAGTACAAAAGTGCTAACCTCTCATTTGATAAAAATTGGATCAATATCCCCCTTTTATAACACATGATTCAGCCTCTATATGATATGCAAATATCAGAAATTTTATTAGTCCTTATTAATGATATTAAGAAGCAACTAAAAAACAATATGCATAAAATATCAAAATTGATAATAGAAAATAAATGTCACCTTCCATAGATTTCTCAGAGTCGTCCAATTTATATCATGTATTGCATTTTTTACTGATGTATATTCATTTGTTAGAGTATACACGAAGAAGTTCTTAAAACATGAAAATGTGCAATGCAAAACACTATAGTCGACCTATTGATGTGGAATGTTTAGATTAACCAAAGCCTAACCAGGTGAGTATTGTGCACTCAAGTGCAAACAACATGAGAAAAATACCAGATAAACAACAGAAAAATATGGTTATTCAGCATTAAATTACAGTGATAAAAATGACATCATTATACATCTACTAAACTAGAGTGCACTCACACACAAAACTAAATGATCAATTCTACATTTTATTCATTATCTTTATCCCAATTAAAATATTAAATAATACCACTATTCATTCAAAATTAAGGGAAAATGAGAAAATAGAAGAGAAATTCATTCAAAATTCTCTGCTTGAATCAGTTCTAAGTCTTCTTTTACGTTTCTAAAGAGAGAAAATTAAGAGTTTTGATCTCGAATTTTAATTTCTCTTGTATAAACAAATTATGAAAAAATATTTTGATACACAAGGAAAAGGAAGATATGCTCATATTCAGAGTCACAATCAGTGGTGGTAAGCAGTGGTGGAGAAACGACGTCGATGGCAACATGTCACAAGCATCAAGTTGGCACTGTGTGGCATTCGTTGGCGCTGCAGGATAGAGGGAGGGAGCTAGGGCTTGGTAACTTTGGTTTGCTTGTATTTTTGCAAAGACGTAATTGCATATATGGCTAGACAACATTCACAATTTCACGTTCAATTCATTTTGTAATTATGGACCTAAATTTTTTTTTTTAAAATGAATGCCCAACTAAATACTAATGCCAATAAAATTGTTTGTTATACATGAGTTATGTTAATTAAATGTGTACCCTCCAAGAAAGTATACTTTAAATTCTAAAAACTATACTTTAATAAAATTTATGTATGAGAATTTACAATTTAATGAAAATATTTTTTTAATTAAAAAAAAGTGATGTTCGGTTTTATTTTTTACGGTTTTAAATTTGAAACTTAAACCAAACCATTTTGAAACAGTTTGGTTCGGTTTGAGAGAACAAGAACCGCGGGTCCACGTGGACTCAAACCAACGGTTTCAAACCAATGACTTCGGTTCGATTTGCGGTTTCACGATTTTTTTGTGTAGCCCTACAAAATACCGTTAATTGATAATCAAAATTAAGTTTGAGCATATTTTAATCAATGTTATAAGGGTAAAATAGTAACTTTCTATTTAACACATTAAACAAATAAAAAAACTTAAATCAAAAAATTAAAAAATAAATAAAAGAAAAAAAATATCCCTTTTTTAACCAATTGGGCAGCATGATACATATGCGGGTAGATGCCAGGATTCAACTTGTCCAATTGGTATCAGAAGTCAACTTACGTATCTCATTAAGTAGAGGTCTTGGATTCAAATTATCGGGGGCATGATAGAAAGCTGTGAGGAGGTAAGAAGGTAAATGTGCTTCCAAAGCGGAAAGTATGTATGATATAACAGCTTAGATACGAGGCTCAAGTCGTTACAAATGAAATGTCATTACTCTTGTTATGCCATTCTTAAAGGACTTCTCACTTTTCATTAAATGATAGTGCAGATAGAGATTCTCTCCGGTTGTTTATCATATAGAAAATCTCCCGAGGGTAATAACATCGTGTATAGTGTAGGCAAATTCGACGCCTAATTATGTTCCGTGAGCAAAACTTGAAATCTTGCAAGAGGATTGTATGAATTGAGCAGCTGCAATATCAAATATGCCATTTCGTGTTGATCATTATATTTTAATTTGATCCTTTTAAAATCATCATCAAGTGATCAAAGATGTATCTAATGGATAGTGACTTGATCATCAAATCCCACATTGCATCCAAGCTAAGGATTCTTGAATCATCAAGAATTGTTCATATTTTGAAAACAAAGTCGCCTCATTACAAAATTGTTGGAAAACTATGCACAAACCATCTCTGCCAAAAGTAAAGGCTGATTGCAATGAAATGTAAATGAAACTACGCCTAATCCTCCATTAGAAAAATAAAATTCAGTTTACTGTTGATTTTATTTTGCAAGGTGAACAGGGTTTTTACGAGTAATATAATGAATAGTAGAGTGTCGAAATCGCGATGAGTGATTATTTACGATTTTTTACTTTAATTAAAATTTGCTCTAATCAAGAAAAACGTACAATAAATGTTTGAATTTGATTTTAAACTATATTTCATTAAGTACTAAATAAGCAATTAAAAACAAGCAAACAAAGTCTTGGAATTAATTAAATCACAATAGGCAGTAGGATGCTTAATTCACCACTGCTAACATACTTTTTATTCTTAATTACATGTTTATAATCAATTCCTATCTAGTGTGAAAATCGATGTTTCAATTGTAATCAATAGTCTTTCTCGATATCAATCAATCAGTCATATACTTATATGTGAACTTAATTCTCTTTAATTACACAAAATATGCAAAGATCATACAATACAAAGAAGACCTTTTTTTTTTGCCAATTGTATTTAGTTGTGATCTATTTATACTTTTCGAAAAGATTTAAGACTCATGATGTAATTTTCCCTTTATTTTTTATTAGTTGATTTCTCTTTTTTGTGTTCTTATTTGAAAAGGTGCAGATTTATCATTTTACATGACTTTAACGGCAAAAATGGACGGTAGGACAAGTTTTGCTATATTTTCAAAAGGTTGAGGATGTTTGATGCTGAAAAGGTTGACAGTAGATTAACAACAATTTGCAAAGATTATGATGGAAAAAATGCAAATTTCCCTTTAATTTATTACATTCATATTTTTTTTTATAAATTGTTACGCCTTGTCCTAGAAGACAAATCATACGGTAGCCAGCTATACAAATACAAAACAAGAAGCCACATAAGATCCACACTGCATGTCGCCTCGCTCTTTCCACACTCTCTCCGAAATAATTAGGTAGCTCGGCAAATTACCCCCCATTTTGGACCATATTTTTACATTCCCCCATTACATGTGAAAAGACTACCTTTTTCACATGATTCATGCTCCATGCCAAAATGATGTTTGAAACTCACAATCAATCATATCGTTTTTCCTCAAAGGGCAAAATTTCCAAAGTTTTACATAAATTCTCAACTTCTATCCGTATACAAAGTATATAAAAGCTAGCTGGTATAAAGTCATTAGAGACACCAAATTTTCACATGACTCGTCATACTAATCATACTTTTGGACAATCGATCATGATCTATTCTGTCACACAACTAACGTAAACCCCTCTTCGAACAAATTCTTCTATTTGCCTTGCATGTTAGATCTACACAACATTGAATATGACTGAACAATATTTAATACAATCCTTAGTAGCAAACATGCCAACATAGCATTAGCAACAATCTTCTCCGGAGTATATGCTTCAATGAGAATTGCAAAGTAGATTGGAAGATGCAGTTAGCCATCATTGTTTGAATGCACCATTGTTCAACACAGATAGGAAAAAGAAAAAGGTTGAAAAATTTAAGCCATCTACATAGCCTCATGTAAGATAAAGCAATAGCACCTTTTTTGGGTGACCTTTTTCTTGAGGACCATGAAATCTACATGCCTCATTGTAGATTGGAGGACCCTTTATTTTTGGTGTCATAAAAAGTTTTAAAAAAAATGAAAAAAATAAAAAGAATAATAACCTTTTAGCAGTACTATGTGCGAATTCGTCGCTCGTAAAAAGATGAATGTTACCTTAGTAAAACTCGCAAAGAGTTGCGCGACTCTTTATGTATCATTCTTGTTTATTCTTTGCTAGTTTTCAAAGTAAATTTTGCCCCGTAATTCGTATGTTAGAAGGGTAGAAATCGTTTTTCTCACCAACACCGACTCACAAGTGTGATGGGATAAATAGTCTGATTTAAAACCACGTCAAACAATACAAAAAACATAGTCAATGTCCTTAAACTTTTGAAATATATAACCAGACAAGAGGTACATACATATCCTCCTGAGTTAATTATATCAATACAAGTGTAAACCACAGGCTGGCATTTCATTTCATACACCTTTTCCACTGTTACAAATACATTGTCAAAAAATCATTCATTAAACTTTACACGCAACACAAGCCATGTTCTTCAACATTAGAAATCATATGTATGAACTCAACTTCAGATTTCAATTCTCTATTTCAGTGTAAAAACACAAAGCCAACTAAACAGCAAATTCCCAATTCACACATTTAAATATCTGCTACTTCTTTTGGTTCAAGACTCAAGAAATTCCTTTTCAGCAAAGTTCTTCATATTGTACTTAAAGTTTCAAGATCCAAGTCATTAATGATATTGGAGTTTCAAGGAAGAATTTTCTTTATTAATATATTCTGAGGTGAATTCAAGCTTTAAAATTCCCTGTGAATGATGGTTGTGAATTCTACTGTTTTTGTATTTTACTCACTGCAAAATGAATTTATAGTTGGATTTTCACTGCAGAACTAAATGGGAAATACTCGGTTTCTTCCCTTATACATAACCGTATGTGTTTTAGCTTTTGCTATATCGAAGATTGTTATGGCAGTCCTATGTTATCGTCGATGGAAAAGAAAACAAATGGCTGTTCAAAACAGTTTTACAGGTATAGTTTTGGATGTAGTCTAATTTAAGCTTTTTCTTGGGTCTATCCACTGTTTATGTCTAACAATGTGTTCGAATCTTCTGATGTTTAGACAATACAGGTGGGAAACTAGTAATGTTTAAATCACAGAAGACAAAATCTTTGAAGTCAAATACGTTTTTGAGGAAGACGATGAAACTTAGCAACAAGGATATTATAGGATCAGGAGGCTACGGGACAGTTTACAAGCTGACAGTAGATGAGTCAATGTCTTTTGCGGTTAAAAGACTAACCAAAGCAAATCAGGAGCAAGATCGCGGTTTTGAGAGAGAATTGGAGGCGATGGGGGACATAAAGCATAGAAATATAGTTACTCTTCATGGATACTACACTGCTTCTGATTACAATCTTCTCATCTATGAGCTAATGCCTAATGGCAGTCTCGACTCGCTACTACATGGTATGCATTCACAGCATATTTGGTACGATAAACATGATTAAAGAAGAGAAACGTGAATTTTTTTGTCATTTTCTATGTCAAGTCCAGCGTACAAATCATGCCATCAATTTTTATCTATATTCATCACTTGCTAAATTTAGAGGAACATGCTAAATCTCCCATTGTTAATATTAGTCGAAGTCTTTTTTAAAAGGTCTGTGTTTACATTATTTATCAATTAACTTCTAAAAGACTTAAAAAGAGTACCTAATTTTCAGCCAGTTTTAAGAGGAAATCTTTATAAACATTGAGGTTTCTATTAATTGATGATCACCATGTCCTGTTATGCAGGAAAGTCTTCAAACAGGATGGTTCTAGATTGGCCTTCAAGATACAAAATAGCAGTTGGAGCTGCAAGAGGGATATCCTACCTCCACCATGATTGCATCCCTCACATAATACACAGAGATATTAAGTCAAGCAATATATTGTTGGATCAAAACTTGGAGGCTCGAGTATCAGATTTTGGATTAGCTACTTTAATGGAACCAGATAAAACTCATGTTTCAACTTTAGTTGCTGGAACTTTTGGATACTTGGCTCCTGGTATACTAGTTAGAACAATAAGATACTTCTACTTTCGATGTTGTTTATCAACTTAAATAATTATTTTATGATTTCTACAGAGTATTTTGATACGGGGAGAGCGACAGCAAAAGGGGATGTCTATAGCTTTGGGGTTGTCTTACTTGAGCTACTAACAGGGAAAAAACCAACAGATGAAGCATTTATTGAGGAGGGAACTAAGCTTGTGACCTGGGTAACTCTTACTGATGAATTGTTTTGCATTCTAATTAGATACGACATCCTTATCAATCAATAAAATGACGACTTGCTATTTCCTTAATAACTTTTATATGTTGTTGCAGGTGAAGACAGTTGTCCAAGAAAAGCAAGAAGAACATGTACTAGACAGCAGTTTAGAAGATTTCTCGGTTGATGAAGTTAATCGTGTATTCAATATAGCACTAATGTGCCTTGAGCCAGAGCCGCATAAAAGACCTACTATGGCAGAGGTTCTCAAGATGCTAGAGGAGATAAAGGCGGACGGATTTGTATCGGGAATGTGAAACTACATTTGAACTTCTTCACAAATATGCAGAATATACATATTGATCAAACCAATAAATACCCTTTTCTTTCTACCATTATAGGCACATCAAAACTCAACTACTCCACATCACAAAATTCAACTAATGGACACTAACCGAAAACAAACTTAGAAACTCAAAAACAACAGAAATTTCAACCCGTCAGGCCTTTAATCACACAATGGCCATGCCAAACCATTAGCAACTGAAGATTTCAATGAAGGTGAAACTGGACTACCTCCAAGAAATACGTCAAAGAGTGCAGAGGTAACGTTTGGTGATTCAATTGTAGCATCAACTGAAGAAAGCAACCCATCAGATGATACACAAACCTGTAAGTGCACATGACAGCAATTTAGCTTAGACAAGAAGGTGACAATGGGAAAAGAATAACTTCTATTCAACGATCGGGAAGGAAAAAGCAATGTCTATCACATGGACAAATGTTGTGAATTTACTTAACAGTACAACGGAAAATAAATTATTTTTCAATTTCCACAATGGATCTGTTTTGTGTTTAGATATAAACTGTGTATAGAATAATATATTTGATGAATTCTGCAAACTCTTTTTGTGATTCTCGAACACGAATAATCACAAACTGTAATCTACAACTGTTCAATTGTCCAGCTGATAAGTGCATTTTTGTGCACTTATTCGGGGCCATTTTACTAGGTTTTTGTGTCATTTTATTATTGTATTTTACTTAACTTAGGTTACTTTTTTCCTATTTCAGTTTTGG